>CACRXK020000390.1:0-84825 GCA_902702795.2 Paramuricea clavata | reverse complement strand
TTTTGAAAATATGGAGTCTCTCTAACGTCGGAAATGACCTTTACAGAGTCTTTACTACTGCGAAAAGGGCATTTTCTTTCCAGAAAAAGAGGGCGTTTGTTCAAGAAATACTTTTTTCGTTTTTTAAATGGGGCATTTTAGCCCAGAAAAAGGGCACTTTTTTCACTTTTAAGAAAAGTGGGGGGGCACATGCCCCCATTGCCCCCCCGGTTCCGCGGCCCCTGCCAAACAAAGACGCGTACGAACCGATATGTATAGGGCAATGTTTGTGTCGAGAACGGCATTTATCGCAATTACTGATAATTTTCGTAATTCGTAGCAACGGCGCAATCTTTCAAAGTAAGTGCCGAAACGAACACATTTCATGGAATAATTGCGCATGGGGATCAAAGTTTTTAAAAATAGGGGGTTTGATTAAATTGATAGAAGTAACAGTTCTGTGTGATTTTGAGGTGAAATAGAAGTAAAAACTGATTGTTTATTCTGTCATTCAATCTGCCATTGTGAGGCGCAAAAATGATGGAGCGTATTATAATTATTCTTCCATGCGCAGGTGCGAAGCTGTAGAGTCATCCCATGCGATAGACGCAGCCTCGTTTGAAATAAAGTTTGCAATTAGTGAGAACTCCCATTAGATTGTTATCTTGCAAATATGGTCATAACAGGAACGCACTGCAGCGCGCGAGCAAGCAGAGAAAATATTGCGAAAAATAATAATGAGATTTTTCATGTGGTTGGCTCGGCAGGAGAAGGGACAAGGTGTCTCGATGAACAGACGTTAAAATGCAAGATGTTTCACTTACTGGGGTTATAATTATTGACATGTCACAACTGATGTGATAGAGTCGTCACTGCGAATTGTGAACTTTGAAAAGGGAAGGGAACTATGAAAACTGGATTCAAATCTGGACTCATCTTGCGAAAGAGTCCGCTCACTATCCTCCGAAACGTTGAGGTTTTCTCTATGAGTAAACGACCATGGCGTCGTAACTATATGCATAATCTTGAGTCGTGGCGTTGTTGCATGATTTCCACACAAGGATTTTTGCATTAACGGTCAAATTATTTTTGATTTTTTGTCAACAATTAGGGGGAGATTCAGCGTGAGCCGCTGAAAACCTGAAATGATATGAAGAAATACAATGGGCAGATGAAAATCCCTTGTTTTCCTTCACTATGAGTTTAATATTATTTTAAAAAATTTGGAAAAATTACGATTAAAAAATGTAATAAATGTTGTTTTTCTACCTTGAATAAAGCGTTTGAAATTTGCAATATGCCACTGTATCGAGTTCAGTCATTTTTTGTGGCTATGATAATTGATGTGGTGGTGATGCGCGCATTTAATATCTGTCGTCTCAAAGCGCTCTCGACCAATCAGATGGCTGAATTTGAGGCTGAAGATGATGGGTGGTCAATTTTGTTGCATTATGAGTTTGAGTGACGAGTATAGAAGACACAGTATGAAGCCTTCATTTGATAGGCTGTAGAACGAGGACTCAAATTGTGCGAACTGCATGTTGTCTGCCTGTGCTGAGCTTCCAACTGTTGGGCTTTGTCAGAGACTCAAATGAACTCTTATGGCTTCGCCGTTGTGAAAGGGAGCTTCACTTTACATCATCGCAAAGACACTGTTTCTGAAATCATTACCGCCAGTCGCTATGTGGATGTTTCTATTACTCTATTCTGTTTACTTTACTGTATTAATTTCTGCAAACGAATTATGCCCAGACGGCTGTGAATGCCAAGCAAAGATTATCAAATGTATGGGGCGAAAATTGTTACAAATTCCGAACGCCATACCAAAGGATGTAACAAATTTGTGAGTGTTATAGCTTTTACAATATTTCGTGGTTTTACAATATCATCGTATCTGTCGTAGGCTTCCCTTGATACATTAATTTGTAGTGTCAACTTTCACTGTCTTGTGTAAATTAATGTTTGTCTCGTTATTCAACATGTTCGTGTCCGTATATATCATTCAAAGCCGAAAAATCATCACGTAATTCGGAATAGTGATAAATTCATGCGAGATTCACGAAGAGCCAGAGAGCCTTCCCCCACTCATGAGTAATATAAAGAGTGCCCTCGATTTACGTGAGGATTTATTGGTTTTGAATGATACCCTAGCTAAATAAATACAAGCCGAAAATGCTGTAAGTTGTTGTCAGCATTTTAATAATTTATTTGGTAATCGGCTTGCAGTATTTGAAGGGCAATGAATGTTCCTATAATCGAGTTGTATGATAATAAATTTCAACGCATTTGATGCCTTATCTTCGTTTGAGGTCGACCTTATCGGGAGATATGGTCGTCAATTGATTCAACACTACAGCAATACCTACATAATAATTATCGTCCACGCTTTGAAAACTCTTTTCTCTTAACGACAATGCAATGTAGTATTCAAGTAGTGTATAATGACCGCCTTCTATTCCACACTTCGCTTGCTTCGCTTAACCTTTATACAGAAAGATTTTAGGCGAGTTATCATATGTCGCTTGCGTTGTTTATCAAATATGGAAAGCAGATGTACTCGTATTTCTATAAACATTCAAATTGGGCTGGAAAAAAACGCGATATGATATGAAATAAGTCACGTCCTCTCGTGTTTTTAGCCAACTTAAGTTGTGGGGCGTTCTTTTAAGCAAATTAATCCATTTTAAAGCTATTTATTTGTTACCGCGTCATTTTAAACGAGGCCTTTAAGTCTTATTTGTGGCGGGTGATTATTTATGATTTGCTGCCTGTAATGTTATGACAAGTAAAATTAGAAGCGATGATTCGCGTTAGAGCGTCATTAATAAACGAAGCTTATTGAGAAGAGTCTAGAGCGTTCGTTTCTCAAGATTAATAAACAATCTTGCCTCGTTTTATTTTGAATGCTCAAAGGCCCGACCATATTGAGATTCGGGAATATCCCGCTGGGAATGGAGGCGAATTTTGTCTTGTTCGTTTTAATTTTGAATTCATGTCGAAGCAGCTGATGTTAGTGAAGTAGCGTGTTGCCATTTTTAGCAAAACAAACTTCCTTTCGCGCTATAAACTAAGCCGAAATTGTCGGCTGGTAAACAATGTTTTCGTTTATTTACAGTGCTAATAAAAATTCTCTATAAATATGTTAGATAGAAGTACCGTGCTGAGCTAAGAGAAAAAAACAAGTCCTAGACATGTTTCAAATATTTTCGAACGCTATTTTCTGAAGATTTACGCTTCCTGTTCCAATATTGAACTAACGTAGTTTTTGAGTGCTCTTTGTAGCTGAGTGTGGTACTAAAACCCAATAATTTGTCGACTAAAGTGTTAATTTTTCACACAAATATCAAAATGATGGTCTAAAGACTTGAGTAGATAAATAGGTGTTGTTAATGTACTTGAATTTATGTATTTATAGGTCCAAATCTCGTGTGAACCTTTGCATGCGAACGCAACTCGTTAATGTTGGAAGCGGAACTGTGCTTGAATAGCGATCATTGACAGCTTGTTGTTACCTCTTTGATTGAAAATTCTTCCGAAACTCACAAAACTCCCTTCCTGTCGCAATAACGTTTATAACCCTAACATAAACTTGATAAAATAAACTATGTCTATGAATACGCCGCCTTCATTAGGCTAGATTTCAGAGTAGATGAGTTTTTAAAACTATGATAAAACATTTCAAGATTGATGTGTGGGCACTCATCTTTTTTACTCAAGCCTACTTCTCAGCCTGCCTCTTATACGTCTTATCTCTATGGGAGGTCATATTGAGCAGTGTCTCCTCACGATTTGAAAAGTAATCTATCCTGCACGAGTTTCCGCCATGTCAACTAAGTAGTGTTTCCTGATTTATCATTTTGTTTATACTCCGAGCGAAGGTATTAATTTTACACCCAACACTTTGTTATTTTATTTAATTAGATGGTCTTGTATAACAATTGAATCAGTTGGGCGTCTTTCCCTCATGTTAATCATAAAAATTCTTAACCCAGTTGGAATGGTGTATTTTCCAATCAGCCTTATACGAATAATCGCATAATCCTATTTCTCAAACATTCCAAAGCATTTGATGACTTCGTATGATGTTCTAATTCCATAATATGATACTTTGCGTTAAACTCTAAATAAACGTGGCTTGGGGGCATTTCCTCCGAGGATAAAACGATTAACTTTTCAGAATTACACTCAAATATTTGAGCTGTCTGCTTACTATTTGACCGCCCTAACTCAGAACTGTCTCGTTTAAAAAAAAGCTTTTGAATTTTCCTTCTGGGATAGTTCAATATTGACCATTACAATACAGTGGTAGTTTATGAAGGGCGAAGGTTGTTCATTTGATCCTCAAATTTGTACAGTACAAAAGTTAATATTGTTTTACCTAAGAATTACCGCTGTTTTATCAGTTTTTAGAAGGAGGAAAAGTCAAAACTTGTCATGACCAATATTTCATCAAACCCACACGTAAATCTGTTTGAAGTGCCTTAATCTCTATAAAAACACCGTCTTTTGCCAAGAGGTTTCAAATTGCATCCAAAGCAGAGGAAGTTCAGTCTATTTTGATGCCAAGAATCCTACACAAACATGTATTTTGAAATAAATCCTACACAAACATGTATTTTGAAATAAATCCTACACAAACATGTATTTTTACTTCTTGGTTCTCCAAGTTGCCATTACCTTTTCAAGAGGTAGAGATTTCTCAGATTTAGAGGTCGAAATCTTCGTTACCTCGATAGCTTTCGCCGTTGTCCGTTTTACTCTACTAAGTGGCCTGTGGTCGGAAATAGCTAGCCAAAAACGAGACCTTCTATGACTTCTAATAAAAAATGCTCACGCAGACTATTAATCTCTGAATAATAATATTGGAATTAATCCAGAAAAAATCATTGTGGTTTTAAGAAAAACCTCGATCTTGTTTTGTTAATATCAGATTTCGACATTGTGGGAGGGGCCGCTTTAAGAAGCTTATGCAAAATATATTTATATATCTTTATCAAAATCTTACAAAATTGGCTGTTTTATATAGAGACCTTAGTGGGAACAGATTGTCCTTGTTTGAGAATAACACATTCTTGGAATTTTCAAACTTAATTGAACTGTAAGTCATGTAGAATTTTTATATTTTTTCTATGAATTTTAATCCAGTATTAAAGATGCATGACTTGTTTTAATCCAGTTTTAATGTTGACAATTTGTTCCAGAAATCTAAATGACAATGAAATTAAAGATGTAGCAAGCCTTGGAGAGTTTCCAAAGTCACTTCGTATTTTGCATTTGTAAGTTGCAGAAATGTCAATTCTATCATCTTCTATTGATGGCTTTTAGCATTTAATATAGGGCAGAAGAATTTTTATAAACCAACCTGCTTTCCTTGTTTAGAAAAGGAAATAAGTTGAAGTCATTGGGTGGAAACTGGATGCAGTTTACCAAACTGTAAGTTTTATTATATGTCTTGTGTAGTGGCTATCCAGTTTTAGTTCAATTTATGTTTATATATAGCTCAGTGGCAAGGCTGTCCAGTTTACCTTTATATATATAGCTCATTCGCAAGTCTCTCAGTTATATATATATAGCTCAGTGGCATGTACGTTATATATAACTGGAGTGCCATAACCTAAGCTTCATAATGTCCCTATAAAACTAAACTAAAACTGGATAGTCTCAAGTGGCCTCCTGTAGTCTGCCTCCTGAATCCTAGCTTACTGTGAAATTACAGTGAAATATTTATTATGTTTTTATAGTGATTTCAGTCAAAATAGAATTGAAGCCATTGGCAATGAAACTTTCATGGGCGTTAGAAATTTGACAGAACTGTAAGTACCTCATGCCAGCCAAAGTATTCAGAGAATGATTGCAAACAGGATTGGAATAAAACCAAACAAACAAACAGACAAACAAACAAACAAACAAACAAACAAACAAACAAACAAACAAACAAACAAACAAACAAACAAACAAACAAACAAACAAACAAACAAACAAACAAACAAACAAACAAACAAACAAACAAACAAACAAACAAACAAACAAACCAGACAGACAAACAGACACTTGACCAGTTGCCAAAGATAGAGATTGTGTATTTTGTATCATATCTAAAATTTTGTATTTTTCCTAGAATCCTTAGTAACAATCAAATTAGAAGTATACCTCCAACTGCACTGAAAGATCTTCCAAGTCTTCGAAGATTGTGAGTATTCATGTCTATGTTGCTTGTCTAAGACTACTTTGCTGGAGCAAATTACATGCAATACTACTTTTGAAGTTTAATTAAATAAAATGAATGACATTAACCTGTATATCTTTCTAGGAAACTTGATGGAAATAACCTAACAGAATTACCAGAAATTAAATGTCCATCTTTAAAAACTCTGTAAGTGACCAATGTAACCATGATCAAGTATGTAGATACATGATGCTGACTGATTGATTTTGTTGTTTCTAGGGATTTGAGTGACAACAAACTGCATACTATTAAAAGTTTCACACTCTTCAAAATTATCCCTTCTGTAGAAGTGCTGTAAGTATCTTCACTTGAAGTCTGTCTGAGATGAACTGATTACTGACATTTCACTGCAAAATATCTTAACTGGTAACTGCTAAATGATGAAACAACAATTTGCAACTGACAGTATCTTACAAAAGATCTTACTGAGTCTGAGAGCTGACAATAAATCGTAGATAATTTCCCACCTTGTGGTGTAAAGCAGAACACTCACTGGTTTGTTTTCTCTTCATTCTAGCAAGCTGTCAAACAACAAAATAAAAGTTTTAAAAGTTGCTACATTCTCGAACTTAAAAGTAAAACGCTTGTAAGTTTTGCAGCTTTCATTTAAATTTCTAACGTTTCTGAGAATTTATATAACGTATGTTAGTATATCAAATCGTTGTGTCAAATTTCTTAGAAATGAAACTATTATGATTTATTTCCTAGATATTTGAATGGCAATTTACTGGAAAGTGTTACGAGGCAATGGATGTTTGGGATGAGAACTTTGGAATATTTGTAAGTGTGAATGTATGTCTGTGAAGTGTGAAATGTTTTTTCTTGCCGTTAAGAAGAAATTCGTTTAGTGAATTGAGAAGAATTGAGTTTAAATGGTTTTAAATTTTGTAAACTCTTTTTCTATCCAGACGTCTTGACAACAACAAAATAGCGAATATATCTACTACAAGTTGGAAGGCCAATTGTTGCGAAAAGTTGAAATATATGTAAGTAGAAAAAAATACAAACGATATAGTGAGTGCGCGATGGATATCGTCCTGATATATTATTCCTGTTTTTATGTAGAAATTTAGCGCACAACAATCTGAAGCGAATACTGTTTGACAGTAATAAAAACTACGATGCAAATTTTATGAATTTGGACAAATTAGAGACTTTGTAAGTATTAAATTCTAAGGTCGTAATTAGGGCGCTAATTGACTCTTAATGATGGTGTTAATTGTAACTGACAAGAAAGGCTTTTTGTTTGATCAATCTTATCAGCCAGTCATACGCCAGTCAAGTCAATATGAACGTCTTAATTTTTTTAGAAACCTGGGTTCAAACAAAATATTTGATATTTCGGACGGTGCGTTTAAAGACCTTAAGAAACTAAGGATTCTGTAAGTACACCAAACATGTGTAGTTAAAAGTTCCTCTTCAATCAAAGTATCGTCATGGTAATTTGATGAAATGATTTATTCATTCGCTGTGTGTTTTCTTGTAGGGATCTTAGCAATAACCGAATATCTCTTGTGGAAAACTCGACGTTTAAAAAATTGCCAAGCTTAGAAATGCTGTAAGTATGCGAGAAGTTCATGTTTTGTGGCGAAGAATATAGAAAATACTAGACCTTCATTTCTTTGTTACAGAGACATGCGGAACAACCCTATTGTGGAAGTGACGAAAGACGCTTTTACCTCACTAGAAAAGCTCAGAGATTTGTAAGTACTGGAAACGCATCATAGCCAAATTGGCAGAAACTTTCAGTGGATTATCGTGCCATATTTCGTCTTAAAACATTAGTGGGTTTAACTAACCATTATCCAATTTTCGTGCTGCTATAATTGTCACCAATTCTGACGTTGATTACCATCTGCTGCCAAACTCGTACCCAGCGCTTCTGTTGCATATCATGAGTACTGAAACTACAGCTGAAACCTATAGCAATATAGACCTATGTATATATTGATTCATGTATCTGTGCGCGTGAGGCAAGTCACATCTTCATTCTGTGTGTATTGTTATCTAGACGGATGAATAGTGATGTACTGTACTGCAGTTGTAAATTACGTTGGTTTTCACAATGGTTAAGAACGAAAAGATTTTCTCGTTCAATCGGCTTCAAATGCAACCAACCAAAGAAATTATCGGGCATCGATTTCACAAAAATTCCCTTAAAAGATCTAGTCTGTGGTGAGTTTTATATAAATTTGGATCTTTTTATCACATAAACTTTCATCTTTTTATGTATAACATGCAAACTGAGCACATGATATTAATAAAATGTAACTAAAGAACGCGTTTGGAATGTGCACGCAGTGACAATTACTCAGAAACGAATTTAGAACGCAGTTCCAACACACATGCATATAGGAGAAATGTGGAACGCATATGGCACGCGGTTACATAACCACGTGTTACAGATTTTTCTTGCACGCGCGAAGGTGGAACGCGGAAATTTGGAACGCGGTTCGAACGCATTTGGCACGCGGTTCAAACACATAACCACGTGTTACAGATTTGTCTTGCACGCACGAAGTTAGAACGCGGAAATAACGCGGTTATAACGCAAGTAGAGCATATTTGGATCACGATCCGAACGCATATAGAACCTTTCGATTCGAACGTGTAACCTTAATTATAAGAGTGCAAGCAACGTATCTTTAATGATGTATTGAAATATCTTCATAGACTCGTCTCGTCCAGAGATTATTGGCCATCCAGAATCCCAGATTGCGATGACAGGAGACGAAGTGAGACTGAGTTGTACGGTCAAGAATGGTTCTATAGAAGGACTACGCATACTTTGGCAAAAAAATATGAACAATATTGATATGACTGAATCCAATGTTATGATATTAACACAGGTAAAAAACGTCTTCGGTATGACACAGCTACCTACAATATAATAAGCTGTCGTGCGTTGACGTTACCGGCAAAAATAATTGAAACTGTCTTAAATTTATTTTGTTAGAAGCAAGACAAGTTTGAGATCTACAAGAGTACCCTGTCCCTCAGACACGTGACCGATGCTAAAGATGGCGGAACATATCAGTGCTTTGTTCTCGCGGGAAAAGAAAGAATCCCATCACGCATTGCACGATTACGCGTTTTTGGTAATACTTCTTCATTCAGTTTTGTGTTATTCGAGAAGAGTGCTTCCACTTTCACTCAACCAACGCAGGGAGAACAGTCTAGAACTGATACAGCCTCCCAGTATAAACAGAGTTACAGTAGCTTGGTATAGATTTCCTGCTGTAGTAACACTAGAACAATAAGGATCGCAGGGAGAACAGTGTTGTGTTGATATAGCTATACAGTATAAGGAGGCATTCGTTCATTTAGCGTCATTATACGACAATATAGTATAGTATGTTAACATACTACGTAAGACTAAAAATTTCTATGTTTCATAGTTTATCCAAAATTTACGAGAACCCCCGGTGACCTGGTAACCAACATTGGCGACGACGTTCGTTTCAACTGTTCGGCCAGCGGACATCCCGTACCACAAATCTCATTCAGAAAAGTGAATGACCCACGTCAGCAAGCGGTGGAGGAAAGACGAATAGGACTGGACGGAACTACATTCATCATAAGAAATGTCTCCCGAACTGATGTAGGACTGTATCGTTGCGTCGCGAAGAGTGAAGCTGGTGTGATCAATACGACTTTCACATTGAATGTTATAGGTAAGGATGACATCTTAGCCTCGGTTCTTAGTATGATGATTTCATAGTGTGGACTCAACGACCTAAATTGACTTCCACTACTACTACCATTAACCAATCAGATGCGTTTACTCTATCCGACTAATCAATCAGATGCGTTTACTCTATCCGACTAACCAATCAGATGCGTTTACTCTATCCGACTAACCAATCAGATGCGTTTACTCTATCCGACTAACCAATCAGATGCGTTTACTCTATCCGACTAACCAATCAGATGCGTTTAATTTATCCGACTAACCAATCAGATACATGCTAAGCCAGTGAGAGGTAGCAGTAGTGGAAGTCAAATCTGAGCCTTTCTAAGAACGTTTACACTTGCAGTTTGTGCAGCAATTTTCTACTTCTGGTGGATTGAAACGAGTAGTTGAGTCCACTCGTTCACATCCATCAGAAGAAGAAAATCGCACTAGAAATCGCAGCAAAAATTGCAAGTGTAAACGGGCCTTAATAGATCATTGACTGATAATCTATGATGGATTGTTTTTGGTCGTACTGTATCTACGTGAAAGATGTGAAACAACTACAGTATAGAAGTGTTGGTATAATGTACTCAGGTGAATCAGTAAGATGCTTGTGATGTTACTCTGCCTGGTGTGGATATACACTCAGAGTAACATCACAAGCATCTTATTCACCTGAGTACATTACACCAACACAGCAAATATCATGATTATTAGATTACATTGATATCGAAGGAACTAGACTCAGTTCCGAAATATCACATACTCGAACCGACCTGACCGCGTAGCTCAGTTGGAAGAGCATTGGGCTAGTATTCCAAAGGTCGTAGGTTCGATTCCCACCGTGGCCAGGCATATTTTTCAAGCCTGCCCGGTGTGGATATACACTCAGAGTAACATCACAAGCAACTATAGAAGTGATGTCCTAACAGACCAATGCTATCTTCCGCAGGTAAACCGGTGTCCGTTCATAAAATGTTTGATAAAGTTACCTTGGTTAACGACGCCGCCATGTTTGTGTGTGCAGCGAGTGGTTGGCCTCGACCTAGGTTCACCTGGTTTAAGGATGGGAAAATACTCGACCTTACATCAAGTAACCTGCAGCTTCGCAACGAACGGGATGCTCAACATCTAGTGATCTTACATGTCGGGTACTCGGACGCCGGGAGGTACAAATGTCGGGTATCTAATGTCCTGGGATCTGTTGCATTGAGTAGTCAACTTAAAGTCGTTAAAGATCTTTCCGAGAAACCAGATTCACCGGGTACGTTGATTCTTGAAATATTTCTCTGGACGTTTTAACCATGTGAGAAGAGTGCGTCCAGTCTGCAGAAGACCTATCCAGTATAATTAAAGTTAGTTTAGGTTTCCTCCAGTAGTAACACTGGATCCTTTCTGGACCTCAAGGGAGAACAGTTTAAACTTTAAAGCTGATAGAGCTATCCATTATAAATAAAGTTAGTTTAGTTTAGGTTTCCTCCTGTAGTAACACTGGATCAATAAGAGATGATCCTTACTGGACCTCTAGGGAGAACAGTTTAGAACTGATAGAGCTATCCAGTATAAATAAAGTTAGTTTAGTTTAGGTTTCCTCCTGTAGTAACACTGGATCAATAAGAGATGATCCTTACTGGACCTCTAGGATGGACAGTTTAGAATTGACAGACCTGTCCAGTATAAATAAGGTCTAAACCTGAGCGATGGAGTAAATCCGGTGATTGTTTCGTTCCAGATGATGACAGTGTAAGTCACAAGACGTTAATTGGTGCAGTGGTATTTACAGCCGCATGTACAATGGTAGTTACCACCTTGATCTGTGTGGCTGTACTTCATGTTATAACACACCGAGGGTGCGCTTGTCTCACCCAACATAAGACCTCGGAGACTGTCACCCTAGACTCGTACGCCACTACAAACCCAGAAAACCAGGAGTACGTCCAGATGGCCGATACCTTTCCGAACGAATCACCTCGATCTTCGTCAACTTTCGTAACATCTTCGGATTCCCAAACACATTCCGACTTACAGACGTCAAGTTCCGAGAGTGGCTCAAGTAAGGAACATCGGGAAGGCTCATACGACGGTCGACATTCATCAGGAGTCTGTTCAATGAACAGTAGTAATAGCTCTTTGGCTTCGACTACAAATCATCGAAATACATTCCCGTTCTCGAATACAAAGACATATCTGTACCCAGGAACTGGGGAGGAGTTATATGACGTCACCAACGCAAGTAATGAAGTCAGTTCCACGCGTGGACTTCCCACGCCAAGAGAATCATTACAACTCCAAATTAATGAACAATATTATCCTGGCAGACGGAAACATAGGTCATCACGTGATAAACCGTCAAGATCACGAGAGAGACACGTGAACAAGCGACGTAAGGGGACTGAGCAAGAACGGTTGCATATTAATGAGCCACCAGAACAAACTAGCGCGACAGATGAATACAGGACAGAATCTGTGACAGAATCGGAGGGCACTGTGTTATAGTTGCAGCTGCACTGCGTTAAATACTACGAGTTAGGCTACGTTTCCACTATACCAGATACCTTTCCGTAGTGGCACAGAGTAGAGACATACAGAGCTGTAACTGACCGTTGTAAACACTGCGGAAGCTTACGTTATCATGTACCCACTTTTTTCAGGCGACCAGACAAAAAATGATCAACTGCGCGTGCTCAGCAAGTTTAAAGTGAGTCGTCATCAGGTAGTCATCCAATCAGATGCATGCATCTAGTAACTTGCCGAGCATGCGCACAAAAAAAGTGGGTACACTAGTTACGTCTCTGTATGTCTCTACTCTGTGGTAGCGGCGCGAGAAAGCGCCTATCCGATACGGAATGTACAACTTTCACAAGCTGAGGGAGGGAAACAACATTTCTCTGTTGCAATAATTCCTCTGAAAATAGCGTTCCTACAATTAACAGATAGGTGTTTTTTCACGTCGCTACGGAAAGCTGTCCGTACAGTGTAATTCTCTGTACCCATCCATTCCCAAACGTACATTTTTTAAATAGCGGTTTGCACTTTAAATTGCCTTTATGTATATATGAAATAAAATTTGTCGTGTAATCTATATGTGAAAAGCAGCTTCTTGAATGATCTGAGGTGCACACACTTCCCAAATTTGTTTCAATGTATCACACGTCACCCTGAAGTTTATTGTGTTTATTACGAAAGTCACCGAACTGTGGAATCGTATCAAAAATTCGTATCGCCGTCACTCCCACGCACGTCTACGACCGCACCTACATATTTTTGTATGTTTACAGTTCTAAACAGTCAATCGACGTTTAATTGTAATTGTTACCAAGAACCGGATCGGCTGTTCAAAATTAGAATTGTAAACATGCCAAAATATGTAGGTGCGGTTGTAGACGTTTGTGAGAGTGGCGGCAATACGAATTTTTGATGCGATTCTACGTTCAGTGACTTTCGAAATATTTTGAGATTTTGACTCGTCCAACACTATTATCAAAGGTAAAGATAATGCTGAATTACCAACCGGTATCGAACGAACTGACGAGGAGAGTGCCAGCGGTTAATCAGAACCCTTACCCTATTAACTATTATGTGTTCCTTACACGAAGTAGAAACTGTCTGGCATCCTTGTTGAAGACCCTGGGACGCTTTGGTTCGGAAATGCCAAATACGCAAAATTGCACGCATGCGCACTTTAATGTTATGCAAATTTTCTAGTGAGTTGGGTATAAAGTATTAAAGTTGTCTTTTCGGACAAAAAACTTTGGAGTTTTTCCAGGATTTTAACAGTCTTTCCATAAGGGATGCATCGTTTATTGATCAAACACGCTAGACAAGTAGTTACTGTTTGTAAAAATGGCGAAACATTGCTAAAAGGGGCTGCTATGAACGATGTTTGTGTATTGAATGGTCCAGTTAGTGTAGTTATCAATTGTGATGGTCATATTGGATATATTGGTGAAGATACTGAAGTGTCGCAGAAGTTTGAGGAGAAAGAGTTTGAAAGGATTGTAGATGCAACTGATTGTTGTCTTATACCAGGTAGAAATACTGTAGTTCCGGAGGGAGGCTGGGGTGCAGGAGTGGTTCTCTGGTTTAACATTATTAAACTTCCCCAGGGAGATGAACGACAGTATAATGCAGGGAGAGGGACCAGGGAAAGTTAGTCTCCCTTGATTCCTATAGTCCATATAGTGCTTGTAAGAGTGTAAGTTGCTTTGACTATAATTAAGACCCAAATTGCCACATTCTGCACAGGTCAATGTCTTTTAGCAGAGAAAAATAACTTGTTTTGTATGTGAATTTTCTCCACCTCCTCTCTCCCCTGCCCCAACAGGCCTCATTGTGAAACAAGACCATGCTCACACACAGGAGGAAAAACTGTTGACATTCTGTAGGGCAAGATGAAAAATTGCTTGACCATGATGAGAATGTTTGTTACATTTAGGCTTAGTCGATGGTCACACACACCCTGTATTTGCCGGAGACAGAGTCCATGAGTTTGCAATGAAGGTGAGTGCTTCTCACAACAGCAGATGGTTGTCAACTTCTTAATGGGTTAAGTTGCATTGCACCCTAATGCACCCTACTCTGTCTAACACCAGATGATTTTACTCATCAAGGGAAGAGTGCTGGTGTTGAATGAGTTAGTCAGAATATCTGTCCATGTGTTTAGTTAACCCAATAAGTTGCATTGCTCCCTAATGCACCCTACTCTGTCTAACACCAGATGATTTTACTCATCAATGGAAGAGTGCTGGTGTTGAATGAGTTGGTCAGAATATCTGTCCATGTGTTTAGTTAACCCATTAAGTTGTACTGCGTCCTAATGCATACTTTATTATTTTACTCTGTCTAACATCAGACAATCTTACTTAAGTCATGTTTACACTACGAGCCTAAGCCTGGCCTAGGCCTACCTTTGGACTAGATTTTTATAGTGTAAATGTACTACGGCCTGGTCTAGGTCAGGAAATCTGGGCCTATCAGAACAGGTGTTCCAGGTTTCCTGACCTAGGCCAGGCCAAAGTGCGTTTACACTACAAAAATCTAGTCCAAAGGTAGGCCCAGGCCAGGCTTAGGCTCGTAGTGTAAACACAGCTTTAGTTCTAAGCTTTCCTGTCTCATTTCCTAGCTAGCTGGTGCTTCATACATGGATGTCCACAAAGCAGGCGGTGGAATACATTTCACTGTCGACCACGTCCACAGAGCAACTGAAGATGAACTATTGACAAATTTAAAAGAAATTTTACGTAGAATGTTACAAGCAGGTACAACGTTACTTGAAGCAAAAAGTGGTTATGGACTTGATACAGAAAATGAAATAAAAATGTTGAAAGTTCTGGAGCGAGCAAAGAAGGAAGGGCCAGTAGAAATATCCAGCACATACTGTGGTGCCCATGCTGTTCCTTGGTAAGCAATATCTCATGTTCATCTCATGTCCATCTCATGTTCATCTCATGTTCATCTCATGTTCATCTCATGTTCATCTCATGTCCATCTCATGTCCATCTCATGTCCATCTCATGTCCATCTCATGTCCATCTCATGTTCATCTCATGTTCATCCCATGTCCATCCCATGTTCATCTCATGTTCATCTCATGTTCATTCTCATGTCCATCTCATGTTCATCTCATGTTCATCTCATGTTCATCTCATGTCCATCTCATGTTCATCTCATGTTCATCTCATGTTCATCTCATGTTCATCTCATGTCCATCTCATGTTCATCTCATGTTCATCTCATGTTCATCTCATGTTCATCTCATGTTCATCTCATGTCCATCTCATGTTCATCTCATGTTCATCTCATGTTCATCTCATGTCCATCTCATGTTCATCTCATGTTCATCTCATGTTCATCTCATTCTCATCTCATTCTCTGCACACATGTTGTCTATTGATGTTTCATTATTATTTATACTGGATATAGTTGTATCAGTTCTAAAGTGTACTCTCTAGAGGTCCAGGAAGGATCATCTCTTATTGATCCAGTGTTACTACAGAAGGAAATCGGAGTAGCTTGAGAAAACCTTAATTATTTTTGCTAATATTATTATTATTTTTAACTATATGCATTTTAAAAATAATTATATTAATTATTAAATAAGTAATTATTAATTAGTAATCATAACAAGTAATAATTATAATAATTAATTAGTAACTATAATTAATAATTAATTAATAATTCTAATTAATCATTGATTTTTTTTATACTATGTTAATTATTATTAATTGTATTATGTTATATTAATAATAATTATTATTTTTATTTAATTTTTTTATTTATTATTTTGCAATTAATTATTTTTATTTTATTACTGGAATGAAAGCCTGGTCACAGAGATACACCAAGCACTGTGACATATTAATGTTAATTTATCTTTGATTATTTCTAGTGGTCTAACAGCAGCAGAAGCCACATCAGATATCATCAACAAGCAACTGCCAAGTTTGAAATCTCTGCTGAGCTCAGGTGAACTTCATGTTGACAATATTGATGTGTTTTGTGAGAAAGGTGTATTTGAGCTTGCAGATACAGAGAAAATACTAAAGGCAGGAAAAGAAATTGGTCTTGAAATTAATTTTCATGCTGAAGAATTGAATCAACTCAACTCTGTCGAGGTACAAGATGTTAAAGTACTTATAACAGTTGGTTGGGGCTGCATATGGTGTCCAAGTCATGGTTATCAATATGAAATAGTTGTGATCACAGATATGAAATAGTTTGGATCTATCTTGTTTTTCTGAGCTGTATGTAAATCAGTATTTGTTGGTACAGGTATATATACTGTATCAACATTCTATTACATTGGTCTATCTTGGCATGGTATTGCCATTACCAAATGAAAAGAGCTAGTAGTAATATTGTGTGTTAAACAGAGCCAGTAAATATTTCTTGTGTTGATTCAATTAAGAGTTCATTTTGTTTGTAGTTAGGAGTGTCACTGGGGGCAAGAGCTGCCAGTCATCTGGAAGAAATCAGTGATAAAGGAATTGAAATGATGGGTGCCAGTTCTACAGTGGGGGTTGTGTTACCAACTACTGCATACATCTTGAAACTTAAACCACCCCCTGTGAGAAAGATGATAGAGCATGGTAAGTGTTGATAATGGTCACCTTTATCACCACCATCACCATGTTCACCAACTATCACTGTCCACCATCAGTAGTTATGATGGTACTGGATATTGTGATGCCATCATCACCACCACCACCAATGTCATCACCATGCGCATCACTGCCACCATTATCACCATAACCACCATTGTCACCATAACCAACATCACTACCACCACCAACATCACTACCACCACCAACATCACTACCACCACCACCAATGTCATCACCATCACTGCCACCATTGGTGTCCATAACCACCATCACTACCATCATCATTGTAATCACCACCACTGCCACCATCATCACCATCACTACCATCACCACCATCACCACCATCACTTATATATTTTCCCAGTGTAAAATGATAAATTATTACCATTTCCTGCTTCCAGGATGTGCAGTAGCGCTTGGCTCAGACTTCAATCCGAATGCCTTCTGTCTTTCAATGGTATGTACAGTATGCAACTTCCAAATTTCAAGTGTTTTGTTTCATAAACTGGAAATTTACCCTGGCAGATGAAAAAACTCTTCATCAAAAACTCTTTAAGACTTTATAATTCGTTTACGGTCTCCACATTTTCTTTGAAGCCCCTAGTGATGCATCTGGCGTGTGTGACATTTGGTATGACAATGAACGAGGCACTTGTAGCCAGCACAATCAATGCTGCAGCGTCAATAGGACGATCTCATTCTCATGGTTCTCTGGAGGTCGGAAAAGTTGCTGATATGTTAATCCTGGATTGTCCAAGGTAGTAATAAGATACAGTATTCGTAAGATACAGTTTGTAGATACAATTAAGTGGTGGTCCAGTGTAGGTAGTATTCTACAATAAGCTGTTGTGGTTTGTGTCTGAACTACCTGAAAAAGATATCTCAAACGTAGTGGTCCAGTGTAAGTAGTATTCTACAATAAGCGATGCGGTTTGTGTCTGAACTACCTGAAAAAGATATCTCAAACGTGGTGGTCCAGTGTAGGTAGTATTCTACAATAAGCTGTCGTGGTTTGTGTCTGAACTACCTGAAAATATATCTCAAACGTGGTGGTCCAGTGTAGGTAGTATTCTACAATGAGCTGTTTATGTTTGATGCTATGTCGGGCTGAAAGATAATGTTCGTGTTTTCCAGATGGGAACATTTAATATATCAGTTTGGTGGACATGATCACGTGATAAAACACGTCATAAAGAAGGGACGAGTGGTGCATTCTCGCATGAGCACGTGATTAAATATGGACGCAATGTAAGTTCTCAAATTTATTATTATTTATCAGCAGCATATCCTGCTGTATTTATTCCCATGGTAGATGGATATAGTCATATAAAACCATAGATGAATTTCCACATTTATTTTAATTATCCATAAAAATTCCCTTTATTCATACTCTACATACGTTAACCCCAAGTTGCAAAAAAGTTCTAGTGGCATGCATAGAAACGTGCTGGATAAGCTTTGCGCATATGAACACTTTAAAGAAACTGTTTTGTATTGTACGTTTTTAAAGAGTTCACATACTGCAGTAACTGTTTTAAAAGACCACCTCTATTTGTGCATAAAAAGTTGCAATTTACAATTACTACCCAATACCTAGAAACCCGTTATTATTAGCACGTGACTAACCAAATGTAGAAAATGTCTCAGATAAATAAAGTTTCGATTAACTTGCTTGCTTTTATGAGTTTCAAAGTTACGTCACTAACATTACATCTCAATCCAGTCACACATCGAGATCAGTGATCTCACTCTTCTATTGTTCGACTTCATGCACGTGATTTATCTCCAACCTGACTGAGTAAGATCTTTGGTGACACGTGACGGCCATGAATACGGACATGTAAATTAAGTGCAATGGCGTTATTAAAACTGCGTGGACAGTAACCACATTTGAACGGTCTCTCGTTCACGTGATCTTCCATGTGCTTGCCCAGCTCTGTTAAGGTGGCGCACATACGATCGCAGTATGCACAAGTGTAATTCTTGATTGGTTTCGAGCAGTTATGTAATAAAAATGTTTCACGATTATTAAAACCTTTCATACATTTCGAGCAGTGTGTAGCCTGCTCTGATGATCCTTCATTGTTGGGGAGTGTATACCAACGTCCCCTGTGGTACATAGAGTTCCTGTAATTCATAGCAGAGCTTGGTATATCTTCTGTTGAACTGTTAGGTTCATGTTTGACCACTGGTGTACTGGCTTTATCCATGTGTGTACTCACTGGCGCACTACCTTTATCCATTACTGTACTAGCTTTACTCACTGTTGTACTATCTTTATCCACCATTGATCTCTTAACTTTCTGAGGCTCTGCATCACTATTTCGACGTTTTCCGTAACTCCTTTCTTGGGTGACGATTCCTTTTGGTGGGTTGACACCTTTAGTAAAGATGAGAATGAATAAAATTTAACCAAAGATGACAAATTTATGTGCAGTAAGACTAATTACTACTCATGAACGCTCTTGCCCTTTTTGCATTGGTGGGAAACTTTGCATCATAACAGGAGTGATTTGTATTGTCTCCTAAGATACGCTTGTCAATTTATTGAAATTTATGAATGTTGAGCTTCTTGACTACCAAATCTAACTATTCTTTCTCGTCGGTGGCGGTTCTCTTTGGCGAGGAAGTTTGACAAAATATACTCACTCAGCGTGGTAATACGATAATACGAGCAAACAGGAAAAGTTGGTAGAGGGGGTGGGGTTGATAGAGTGGGTTGGGCCCCTTACCTGTAGCTGTGCTCTGTGATCACACGCGCGCACGCACGCCCGTCTTAAAACAAGATAATAAAGCGTACCTCTACTTCCTGTCTCATTCAAAGCCACAGGTATCCCAAAGATCAGGGAGTATCTACTATCATACCAGACAAGGAGTTCTTCGCCTACTTTAACATCTTTGGTAGTCCTGTAGTAAATACAGCCATGGTACTGAAATATCACCATGTTTTGTTCAAAGCGTTGACGAGCACAGCGAATGAAACGCATCCAGCTTGAGTTGGATTCATCTCTTGCGTCTAAGTAATGGCTGACCTGACCATCGTGGAAGATCTGTGGACAGGAAGGAAAGTTATTGATTTACTTGCAATGTTTGTCGCGCAAACGGCAAGGGAAGAAAGACTAGGTGTGTCGGAACGATATTTAAAAATATTTTAACTGTTCTACCATAAACTACCTTGGCGTGAGATTGCATGTTGTTTCAAGAGCACAGAAGAACACTTTTGAGTCTGGTTTAGTTCAAAGTTTCTGTGATCACAGTAGGAATTTTGCATCAGTAAATTTTGAAGGATTTGTAAGAAATGTTTCAGGAAACTATCTCAGTGTCAAACACAGAGTCAGTTCTCTCAAGCATTTCTTACAAATCCTTCAAAACTTACAATTTACCCATGCAAAATTCCTACTGTGATCACAGAAACTTTGATAGTGTCAACCATCCTTCACCCTACCTCCCACATATACTCCGTCTCAGTCCCTCGCTTGATCTGCTCTGGTCGCACCAGTCTTCCCTCGTATGGACCAATCCATGTCCCAGAAGGTATAGCGGCCTTGGCACACACTCCATACTCGATCCCAGGGATACTCGACGTACACAGCCCCACTTCATCCGGAAACTTCAATATTGCACTGTAATCTATTGGTGAGTCAATCTGACTTTGATTCACGAGTTTACGTAGCGAGTGTAAAGGCCCATGCATCGGGCACTCCTCTGGGTTTTCATTGCATATATCACACCCTAAAAACAGGCAATGTTGACAATTTTTTACGAGTTTTTGATCAGTTATAGGACTTCATAAAGGAGGTTATCCTAGGGGTTTTTAGGGAACAAGGGAACATGTGGGAACATGTAAGCTTAGGATACAAGGGAACATGGGGAACATGTAAGCTTAGGGTACAAGGGAAGATGGGGAACATGTAAGCTTAGGATACAAGGGAACATGGGGAACATGTAAGCTTAGGGTACAAGGGAACATGGGGAAATCTTTTTTAGGAACAAGGGAACACATGAATTCTGTGGAAAGGAGCCTATATACCCTTAATTTGAACTACAATATCTTTCTCCTACTGAAATAGTTCAACTTACATGAATTTCCTTTTGGTTCTTTATTGATATGAAGATGTTTAATTCTTTCTTTTTGTATTTTTGTCGTGTCAATCAACTGCACTTTCTTATGACCATATAGATACGCTCGTAGATGTTCCATCGTAAACACTCCTGAGGGATGGAGTTTTGTTGCCGTTGATACTTCGCCATGTTCTGACATTTTCTCTGTTTTCTAAATGGTTATTACAAAAACAGTGTTGTGTCACTGCGCTTGTTGTCAGGGGAGAGCAACCCCCGCAAGCTTTTGAATGATTGCTGAATAACTGTATCTGTATCTGTATAACAAAGCTGTAACAATAATTTTCCAACCATGAAAGCATTATTAGGCTATAAATTAAGCACGAACTAGGTTATTACAATAACAGTGTTGTGTAACTACGCTTGTTGCCAGGGGGGGTACCCCCTCCCCCAATAATTTCTGTGAAGCCTTGGAATGATATAGCTGAATAACTGTAGTGTAACAAAGCCGTAACAATAATTTTTCAACCATGGAAACATTAATTGGCTATAAATTAAGCTATATATTGCATGGAGTTAGTAAGGCAAAAAATGTAAAGAACTAAGGTTAGCAGCAATAAAACGGATAAAGGGCGGTCATACGTTGTTTGCGAGCATATCTTTAAGCCGTAGTGCATGATGCGCTTTGTGGCGTGTAGATATACCGACGTCAAACGAAGTACTTGTACTGTATATTGTTAAAAACGAGGCCTTTTAACACCCCATGAATAAATAATACACTTTCTGGTTGTAACATTAAAATAATACACTATCTTACTGACCCATTTTCAATGCACTCCCTGCTTAACATTTAAGAAGATATTATTTTCTGTGGCGATCGCTCTGAACTTATCTGGATAAGTAGTTTGCTTGGTGCAAATGACATTGTTTAAAAATTGTTGAATTACATTATTCCCTCAGTAAGATACTGTGACGCAAGACAATGTAATACACTTTTGAAATTAGATCAAGTTAAACAGTACACAATGTTACGTATTTTCACCTACGAAGTACAGTTTCCGTACCGTATAGTTCATCTTTATTCTTTAAACGAATAATGAAAAAACATGAGTTTAGCGAGTACATTCCAAATGCAAGGGCACACTATATTACATCGTACATTATTGTTTACTATAAAGATTTTCCCCCATGCTAATATATTCTAAGAAATAAGAAGCTTAACAGTTCAGGAATAGTAATTTTAAGCGTGCTTACCTTGAAACTAAAAATCTTGCTTGAAAGGTATGCCTGTGTCGTGAATTAAAACGCTACAGTCCTTTTCATAAAAACAACTGTAAATTTTTGTTCACTTTCAATAATTTAACACTCATTAATAAATAAAATTTCAGGTTATAACTCGTCTTGCATGTGTTTTATTGTTGTCCATCTCGTGCGCTGGTTGGCTGGCCATGAAGCTCGCACATTTCGCCTCCTTATGCATCAATGAATTACCTCAAAACAACCTGCACACAAAATTAATTATTTAAACCCAAAGATATTATCATTTGGGTGCACAAATAAACTAAAAACGAAAATTAAATAATATTCTGTCCATTTTTTTAAAGAAACAATGTAGATATATAGACTAGAATCTATGCCCTGTGTATGATTTCGTTAAAGAGGCACAGCTACGACCAAAGCTTAAAATCTTGATGTGGAATTTTTATTAGACTGATATATTCCGAAATGATAGACCTGTTTGCCTATTGAAATCAAGTAGTAAAAAACTAAACATTGACATAGCTTGAAAACCTTCCATGAAATATGAAATAACTTTTTCCAAATAAAACACTTTATTGAATTCATTTTTAAAATGATTTGTAATGGAGTTAACATAATGGACGGCTTTGTTACGCTTGTCAGCTCCTGTTGACAATATCTAATGCATTTCTCTAGTCATTTTACTTTGAAGTGTGCCCTGATTAATTATTAAAGCATCTTGCATGCCAAGCCGAGCGAAACATTTGTCGCAATTTATATATTACATTGATACAATATTCGAGCAAATAACACGAAAAATTAAAGTGGGATTTAAATATCTACAGTTGATTAAAACATGCTATCTTTTGAATGAATTATTTTTGCCTCTCAAATCGAGAAGCCTGTAGAAATCCATTTTAGTAAATGTTAATTTTCAAGGCAATAAAGTTTTAGGATATAGAACAGATGTTAAAATAGAGATCTTATTGTATTTTAGTAAGTCTTGATTGTAGTAATTGCTGAAGCGCTCACATGTTCATGGGAAACTGGCAAACAAGAGTTATCCTTAGGGCTGTCTGATTCCACGCAACCAGTCATGTTCATGCGCGTCACGCCTCGATGCAGGCGTTCGTAGTTTGTTGTGTTGCTTCACGTGCTCGACACATGAAAGCGCGGCAAAAATGGGTTTTCGGTGACACAATTGTCAGAGCAAGCGCGCTTTTCACTTCTGAGATCGTGGCTTCGATTTCCGCTCGGACTCGTCACACTTATGTGGAAAAGAGTCTGTCAATGCTCTACCGAAAATCGTAGGTTTTCTCCGGGGAGGTTGACAGGGTGGGTTGAGATTATCCCCTAACTGACCCTTCCACCGTAGCTGTACTCCATGATCAGACATGAGTCATAAGGTGGCTGCCAGAGACGCCCTTAGAAAACCTTGAACTTGATCAGGTTGAGCTGCATGCGTCCATCGCAAGTCATGATAGCACAAGATTTTCGGTATTTTATTGTTTATTTATTTGAATATTCACTATAAATGTACATAGTATACCACGCAATATGCCGCGCAGTATATTCAGTCTCTCACTCCAACCAAACTCTCTACTTGTTGAAGATAGCGTAGCTCCAAAGGTAGAGGACGTTTTCTGTGATCAGACACAACCTCACACTAAATAAAAAACAGAGCATTAGCTAGAAGATAAAGTGAATTCCTATATCTATATTTATACTGGATAGCTCTGTCAGTTCCGCTGTTCTCCTCAGAGGTCCAGTAATTGCCATCTCTTATTGATCCAGTGTTACTACAGGAGGAAACCTAAACTAAACTAACTTTATTTATACTGGATAGCTCTATCAGTTCTCCCTAGAAACTGTTCTCCCTAGAAGTCCAGAAAAAATAAGGCTGTTCTTAGCTGCACGCAAAACTAATCGAAACTGCCACGTGCCAATTGGTAAAACCAACAACCACATTTACCCCACAATAACCACACTTACCCCACAATCACTGACATTGGATCTCGGCACCGCAGTGACGTCATATTGATATCCTCGGGTCATGTCGTAAAAATCTGTGTCGACATTCCACATGGATTTGTCCAACTTAAGAAAATGCCCCTCTGTTGTAAATATATATTTTGATGCTTGCTTGTTTACTGGATTCTCTTGATCAAATAACTAATGAAAGAAAATGAGGTCAACTTCAACTGCATTGATATCCCGATCAAACAATTATGAGAGTACATGAGAGTTGGCAGGAACACGACCTTGCTGAGCTCTTCTTAATTTGTTAATCTAAAGTTTGAAATGTCCCATCTCATCAACTCTTATTCTCGTCCGGGGCTTTCTATAGTCACCACATACTTACAAGATATAAATATTTCGATGTTTCTGACAAGAAAAAACTTTCCATTCTATCTTCTTGTGATTTATCCATAACATTATGCAGAGTCGCATAGCCGCACCTAATACAGCGAAATTAAATGTCTGCCAATTCGTCCTATGTTACCTAAGGAGGGACCTTTATTTATACTGGATAGCTCCATCAGTTCTAAACTGTTCACCCTAGAGGTCCATTAAGGGTAATCTCTTATTTACCCAGTGTTACTACAGGAGGAAACCTAAACTAAACTAACTTTATTTATACTGGATAGTTCTATCAGTTCTAAACTGTTCACCCTAGAGATCCATTAAGGGTAATCTCTTATTGATCCAGTGTTACTACAGGAGGAAACCTAAACTAAACTAACTTTATTTATACTGGATAGTTCTATCAGTTCTAAACTGTTCTCCCTAGAGGTCCAGAAAAAATAAAGCTGTTCCTTATTGTTCCGAGTGGCCGTTATTTCAATGAACCTCACCTTGCCTTAGCATGTGTCTGCAAGCCGTGCATAATATCTTTGCCTACATGCAGGTAGAACGGGTGTTGCGTCGCCTGATAAAGGAGATATGTTGACTCTACCAACTCAGGGCGTAAGGGATAGAAGTGCACGTGAGAGACACGTGAGTTCCAATCAAATCTCTCCGGTAATGCATCGTAACGTTTCCATATAGCGTAATACAGCGCATGCGTACAAATGGCATCATCAATGTCACCATTCAAAACCTGCAATCAGTCAAAGACGAGTTAATATAGAATCCAAGCTTTTCCAGATTGACTGCGCTCTTCAGACACAAATCCGTTTGGGCAATCTTTTGCCCGGCCTAAATGTGGTGTTGATGTTGCCATCTCTGTGACGGGGGGGGGGGTTGTTTCCTGCAATATGCAGTTGTCTCATTATAATTTCACCTCAGTCTCATGTGAGAAGAATACTTCAAGCTTGACAAACACCGCAGGCTTTCTCCGTGTTCTCTGGTTTCCTCTTGTAGTAACACTGGTAACCTAGGGATAGCTCTTACTGGACATCTAGGGATGATAATAGTTTAGGACTGATAGAGCTATCCAGATTTACCAAGAAAATTCCGATGTTGAAAGTGCCATCATACCTGAACAGCCGCAAATGAAGCGGAGAGCGAGTCAACCCAAGTATTTAGTATCTTGCCATTCTCCATATTCACATTGACATACATAGGAACATCCCCACTCCCAGAATTGCATAATTTGCGTCTGAAACATTCACGAAATCACACGTAAGCCAATACATACAGAATGAGCGGCCGTCCACGATATACAAACACGAGGTGTAGCCAAATGGTTGTATATCTTATAAAACACAGACGCGATGACTTTCTCATTTTTATGTGCGCGAATTTTGTCAAACAAATTGTCCTCTCACCCTTTCCTCATGTACGTCTGGACACTTTTATACATCTCATTGAATTTTTGTAAATCGTTTGGGTCGCCAAAAACGATGTAACCCTAAAAAACAGCAGAATTGATAGCGAGGTTTCAACAAGAAATATTGTACAGCTCCTGATGGTCAACCTGCAGTTGTCAGAGTGAGAAAATAGTGGAAATATTTTCATTATGTCTGATAGTCTTGTACTCAGGAGAACGATATATAAAAGAAAGCGATGTAGTTTCTCCTAAGTGTCAACAGTGACGACCATCTGCCCTGAAGCAAGAAATGAGCTTTGTTTCATACCTTGAGTAAATATTCATAAAGTGAGTCCATTCCTGCCCCAATCCCGCTCATTCCCGACACCCATTCACCAGAATCAACATCTATAATATTACCTGAAATTGTACGAACAAAACATTGTGAAAACTGCGAAGCTCGCTTGGCGTTTGGTACATGTAAATGTTCGTAAAATATTATAAGTGCGCCTTTTTGCTTAACAACGTCATACAGTCACGATCCAATGATCGGAATTTTGCATTGCTTTTGAAACTCCACTGTTCTCCATGCCAAATAGTCTCTTATTGTTTTGACACGATTACAATGTTGACTCTTTGACCAATGTTCGTTTCCTAGAAATACACGCATGCAGAAACCCCTCGCCTGCAGCTTTTCACGCAGAAACAGTTTACCAGTTTCCTGGTAACCAATTTCCTGGTGAACTGCAGGATCCAGTAATAAAATGTTCGTTGATAAGTTAGCATTGGAGAACTTATTCTGTACTAAGTTGATGTAGAGACACCAAGCCTCTGAACCTGATCCCAACCCTGACTCGAACTTTTCCAACGTATCTTTGGTATGACGTCACTACATCAGCTGAGTGCAGAATAATTTTTTCCTGGTTAACATTCCTCGTTGGTCAGTGGTACTGGTCAGGTTCGTTGGTAATGGTGGTCTTGGTTGGTTGTCTAAACTAATTATTCATGAGTAAAACACAAAGAAAATCTTCAATGTCGTTGATACCTTGGTACTAGGATAATATCACAATTCACTTTTAATTTCTCATTGGTTCGTTTGAAGTTTGAACTGATAAATTATGGCTACGTTTCCACTATACCGGATAGTTTTCCGTAGCGGCGCGAAAAAGCACCTATCAGATACGGAATGTACAACTTTCAGACGCTGAGCGAAACAACATCTCTCTGTTGGAATAATTCCTCTGAAAATAGCGTTCCAAAAAGGTAGGATTTGGTGATTTTTCACGTCGCTACGGGAAGCTATCTGGTACAGAGTCAACGAAGCTTATATCACGCACTATAATGATTTTCAAATGTTCTTGCCTAATAAACCAGTCTTTTTGGACCTAAATTTCCATATTGCTTCCAGAGCATTCTTTGCGGTAATCTCATAGGTTGGATCACCCAGGAGTCGACTCAAGGTGCCAAATTCTAAGAGAAGAGTCCCCACACCCGCAGTGCAGGTTGTCTGGGAGGATAACGCCGGGACACCATATTTCAGGTTGACCTATAGAAAATACTGATCTTAATAAATAACTGAATGTTATTTTTTTGGTTGACTATGGAAAAATACACTGATCTCAGAAAATAACTGGACACTATATTTCAGGAGGGGCTGGTTAGAGGGGGGTGATATCAGAGGGTGTGTTTATTTGAGGGGCAAGGTCAACTTATGGACGATAATAATGGTAAGGCACTCAGTAAAGTTATGAATTTGGGGGGGAGGGGGGGGGGGCAGGCCCTTCAGCTTTAACTTACCCTTGGATAAGGAATTCCTAAAGATGTGTTTTCAAAAGCATTAAGTAATCTATTGGCTAAATCATGAGCCAGTAATAATAGTTCATCATTATAATCTCTTGGAATCATATCTCCAAATGGTTGATGAGTGTCCCGGATTATTAAGTGAGCTGCCAGCAGTCCACCTAGGACTCTAAAATACAAAATCTATATACATAGCTGTATACCAATTATAGTATTTCTCAATTAAGCATTTTTATGTTGATAGTAGCATATTAAATAGACTAAGTAGGGAAATTATTCAAGTAGTTTGTTCATAGTTAAATAGTGGGTTTCATTTCAAGCACTATTGTGCAGCAGATGCTGGCCAGCTGGCACTTATCAGAGTGGGAAAATGTTTAAGTGTTCCATTATATGGAGTAGTTTTGTATTTAGAGGCAAATTAATAGAATTGAGAGATGCAGTTTAATTTGTGTGCTCCTATATTAATACATTAAGTACCAGTGCTCTCCCCTTGATGAGTAAAATCATCTGGCATTAGACAAGAGTAAAATAATAAAGTAGGGCACATTTTAAGGGTACAATGCAACTTAATGGATTAACTAGACACATGGGCAGATAGGCTGGTAAACCCATAGATTGCGAGTGGTCTCTCCTTGATGAGTAAAATTGTCTGGTGTTAGAGTGAACTAGTAAGGTAGGGTGCAATGCAACTTAATGGGTTAAAGTATCAACATCTCTGATCACCATCTATTGCATGGCCTGCCATCAACCTTACCTTATCGTAACTTCAAAAACTTGAACTGTATTATCTTTCTCAAATGAAACATTGTCTATTATTAACCCTACAGCTCGTTTAAACTCGCTACTATTTCCCATAACCTAAAATACACAATTAACCATCAATTAAATGAAGTTAATAAATTATTATAGTTAATTATTAAATGATATATAAATCATCTTACAGCTAATGTGCCTAAAGATTCGACCAGAGACAAGGAATAATCGCCCAGAACATCATTGATATTTATATTTGACCTAGAAATATTAAATAAAATGATCCAATTAATTTTACTGCCGCTGCCTAGGGGCTAGGACAGGCTAGGACCCTATTAAAGTTAAGTATTAAAAATACAGTATACACAATAATATACGTACGGGTTAGCGTAATCTGGGCCTCGTCCTGTACAATGTATTGGATCTAACTCGTCCATTGGATAAGCATACTTGATATAGTTATCATATCCAAAATAAAACATCTGTTTCGCTTCATCTCGCAATCTCAGTCGATCACTTTCGCCAAAATAGCTGTACACCGTTGTGTAGTTTCGCCATTGTGACCCATTTTGACGTGAAAATAGTTTAAAAATATCGAAATTTTGCACAAAATTAACTAGGACTACTAAGACTATAAAATATTGAATTTCCATGTAAAAATATTTGTCATTTAGTAATGAAAATAAAGGACATTTCTAAATATTTTTACGAACGTGATTTAAATTTGTTTACTTCCCATCCAATGACGTAACAACACGTCCGCAACTGATCTCAATGTCTGGATCCTCTGGTCTGGATCGTTCAATGCAGGGTAATAATTCCGTACGGGTATTTGCACTCAGTATTTTCCGCCATATTGAATTTCACTGACTAAACTTCAAGGATTTATAGCTGTTTTATTTGAAAAAATCATCCATTTGACAATGCCTGTTGAAAATTTAGAAGAAGAAGGACTGCCTAAGAATCCTAATCTTGAAATAGCGCAATGGCGGTATACTCTGACCGCACCACATGGAGTTAACAAAGATGAAACTGCCACTAAACTGTTGAATGCTATCAAAGAAAATAGTAAGTTGTGAAGTTTATAACTTATTGTTGTTTTCTGTCTATTAACAGTGAGTTGACAGAGGATTGCTAACTTGCCCTGGTATTCTCCTAACTTTATTAGACATGGCGCCATTTTATGAAGAAATCTGTCCTGATCTTGGTTGGATTATTGACCAAACTTTGCTAGAGAACATGAAAGTATCCAATAAGACTGAACTGAAGAAGCTTGAGAAGGCTATTGAAGATGCCGAGACTAATCTGGGAGAAACTGAAGTGCGAGATGCCTTGCTGACAAAAGCAGAGCATCTCTGTAAAATAGGCGACAAAGTATGTCAGAAACTGACCGCAAATAGATTCATCCCCCTTCGCGTATTTGTTCCACGATTTCTTAACACCCTGCTACCCTAGCCCATCGTGGACCTTTAATATCTAGCCTGTCTAACCACCTTACCCCTTGCGGAACAAATCTGTGAAACATGACAAAATCTATTTGTACTATGACCATACTGTGATAGATCTGAACGGAAAGTTTGGAAATTGCTTAGGGCCATTCCATTTAATATACTCCCCCCCCCCCCTATGGACGAGAATTTCTGAGGGGTGTTGAAAAAGCTGTTTCTGAGGAGTTGTGTGCATCGGCATCCTTTGATCTTTGCATTTTTTCTGAGGGGTAAGGCAAAAATTTCTTAATTTCTGGGGGGTGTTTGTGTCGGCACTTTGATTTTTTTTTCTTAGGGGTTCAAATTTTATTGACCTCGTCCATGGGGGCACATTAAATGGAATGGCTCTTGCCGAAGATTTTGAAAATGTTAAATTACCATTACAAAATATTAAATTACAGTACCATTTATATTTTTTGAACTAATTTCCATTAGGAAGGCGCTTTGACAGCTCTGAGAAAAACTTATGAAAAAACTGTGACGACTGGGTTTAAATTGGACATCATATTTTATTATTTACGGATTGGTTTATTTTATATGGACAATGATTTGATTACCAGAAATATTGAAGAAGCTAAAAGGTAAGACTTTTTGAAGGACGTTTTCATACTTGTTAATCAGTTATTTCACAAACAGAACCCCCCCCCCCCACCCTCCCCTGCTAAGGGAAAAGTTTTTCAATTTGGAAAGGCAATATCACTATTACCACAATGATTTCTCTGAACCATTCCAGGGGAAATGTTTTACCAGAGTACTGCTGTGTGTCACTCCAATCTGGTTGGAAACATTCCTGAATTAATTACCAAAACACAAATGCATTACAATAGACAACTTGCATGTTAGACTAATTTTTTATTTAGGCAAGAAAAAGTAGATTCCTGTAAAGAACTTATTAAAATCAGTAAAATTGCAAAATTTGGTTACGAAATGTTGTAAAATACAGAAAATATAGCCTTGCGAAGTTTGCATATTTTCAGTATGTTTGTATTACGTGCGGAAATTGTTACCATTTTTGAGTCGAAAATGGTGACAATTTCCGCACGTAATACAAATATACTGAAAATATACAAACTTCGCAAGGCTATATTTTCTGTATTTTACAACATTTTGCAACCAAATTTTGCAATTTTACTAATTTCATTATGTTCTTTTTAACTGTTGTGTTTGATTCCCTTCTCTTTACTTAGCTAATTAGATTAAAATTTAGTCTAACATGCAAGTTGTCCATTGCTTCTAAACAAAATATTTTGTATTGCAGTCTGATTGATAAAGGTGGCGATTGGGACAGAAGAAATCGTCTAAAGGTCTACCATGGTTTGTACTATTTGTCCATTCGAGACTTCAAGAATGCAGCAGAAAATTTCCTTGAGTCTATATCAACATTCACGTCCTATGAACTGATGGATTACAAAGTTTTTGTCACCTATACAGTTTTAACAAGCATGATTGCGTTGCCAAGGACACAACTCCGGGAGAAAGTAAGGTTTTGATTTCTGAGCTTTGATGAGTTTGACTACATTGATCAAATTAATTTGTTTTCTTGGTTTTAGGTTGTGAATGGTTCTGAAATACTTGAGATGTTGCATCAGTTGCCTGATATTCAAGAGTTTCTAATGTCTTTCTATGATTGCCATTATGATAAATTCTTTCTTTCCCTTGGTAGGTCTCTTATCATTATCATCGTCAATATCATCATTATCATCATCATTATTATCATCATCAATATCATCATCATCATCATTATTATCATCATTGTCATCATTATCATCATCATTATCTTCATTATCATCATTATCATCATTATCAATACCATCATTATCATCATCATTATTATCATTATTATCATCATTATCATCATCATCACCATTATCATCATTATCATCACCATTATCATCATTATCATCATCATTATCAATATCATTATCATTATCATCATTATCATCATCAGTATCATCATTATCATCATCATTATCATCATCATCATCATTATCATCATCATCAGTATTATCATTATCATCATTATCATCATCATTATCATCATCATCATCATTATCATCATCATCATTATCATCATTATCATCATTATCATCATCATTATCATCATCATTATCATCATTATTATCATCATCATTATTTTCATCACCAAAATTAGAGAGGTTCAGATTTGACTTCCACCACCACTACCTCTTACTGGCTTAGTATGCATCTGATTGGTTAATCAGATATATGAAACTCATCTGATTGGTTAATCAGATATATGAAACTCATCTGATTGGTTAATCAGATATATGAAACTCATCTGATTGGTTAATAGTCTCTTAATGGTTGCAGTGGTGGCAGTGGTCAAATCTGAACCTCTCTATTATCATCATCACTCCACCATCATCACCAGCACAATTATCACCACCACCACATACACCATCACCATCTGTCCACCATCACCTTCTGTCCACCATCACCACCTGCCACAATTATCACCACTACTACCATCACAACCATACATTTCATCTTTTCCACAGCCAAAGTTGAGCAAGAAATGAAACAAGATCGATACTTCCACTCACACTATCATTACTATGTCCGTGAAATGAGAATACTGGGTTACAGTCAACTGCTGGAATCATATCGCAGTCTTACACTACAATATATGGCCAATGCATTTGGTGTCAGTGAGGAATTTATAGACAGGTATGCTACAATATGTCATCACCTTTTCGGTGTGTTTCAGTAAGTGTTAAATGCACTGTGAATGCAGCAGATCAACTTTAGAAATGCTGTCACTGGTATCTCTCAATACAGCCTTGTGAAAAGTTCTTAGCCTCAAGTGGCTATGTATAGAGCCTCATGTTCAGACGGGTGTATTCTATAAGAAAAGAATGAGCATAAGTTGAGCATATTTCTTGTGTCTTAGGGAATTATCAAGGTATATTGCAGCAGGCAGATTGAACTGCAAAATTGATAAAGTCAATGGAGTCGTAGAAACAAACAGACCAGATCACAAAAACTGGCAATATCAGGTAATAAGTTCTTTATGGGACTGCATTGCGATAAAACATATAATACTTTTTGTTTGTGGAAACACCACGTAAATTTATTACTGCAGTAATAAATTTATGTGGTGTTTCCACAAACAAAGATATTATTAATTAATATCAGGTAAGTACCATGTGTACTTAAAATATTTCACACACAGAGATATATTCCAAGAACTACCAACAAAAGAATATGAACAAGCTTTTGTTGTTAGAGATGCAACTACCTGAAAAATATAAGCTAAGGAGAATTTCGATGTTTCGAAATCGTTTCTAGCTTTTGGCTGGTAACTTCAGACGAAGGGCCTTCGCTCGAAACGTCGAAATTCTCCTTGACTATACCTGAAATGTATATTTTTCAGTTAGTTGCATCCCTAGCAACGAAAGCTTGTTCATATTATTGCCTCTACCTACACTGGATCACACAGTTCAAGATTATAAACAAAAGAATAGCATGTTGATTTATTTTTTCGTTTATTTGTTATTTAGTCCGTGATTAAGCAAGGTGATCTGCTACTAAACCGAATTCAGAAGTTAAGTCGTATTATTAACGTGTAGACCACGTGACTTGTGTGTGGTATTATTAAACATTCAACATGTATTAAGCTTTTGAGACGTTTCATAACTAGATATTATAATATACACATTTCATACTCTGTCTCATTAACCACAGTTGTCCAGTAAATTTGTGGTGCTAGATTTTGCCAGTTTGAATATATAAAAGTGTTTTGACTTTTACCTGGAAAGTCATCACTTTCATATGTTTTGGCCAGTGAGAATCTAACACAAAAATCCTGTATTTCAAGACCTATTTTGTATTGGTTTAATCCTATGGTTTAATCACATTGATAACGTGTAAAGGTATGATTGATGGGTTGGACAACATGGGTGACTGTAGTACATCCATCCATTGTTACACTGTACAAAAACACGCAAGACTAAAAACTACATCACATATTAAGGCACAGGTATTCCATGTCTTTTAAATGATCCACTCTGGTACAGATCCGTAATTTCAACAGCCATAAGTTCACATTTAAATATAAAGAAGTCATCTATGTATCCATCTAACGGTCGCTCGTTCCTATAGTCTCCAATGTTAGCACAACCCCAGTCAGGGGAGAGGGCGTCCACCCTTGCGTTTTTACCGAATTTTTGTAACTGTGAATTAGTACTTAGTTTTCCATTTTCTCCGTTGATGTAAATTTTTGCCACTCTTGTGGAAGTACGATACGTCCCTGCAATATGAGTCCAGGTATCCGTTGGAACGCTTGATTCTAATTAGAGAAAAATTGAGACATTGTAAGGTGATAAACACAAGAAAGAACGAACCACTAGCCTGATATGATTTTAATACCCGATATGATTTTAATACCTGATATAACGTTAAACACAGTCCTTTCCATATGATCTCTGTGAAGCCAACGAACTTTCCCATCATTGATTTCAAAATGAAATTGCGCTTTCCCATTGGCTACATCCGATGCGCACGTATGAAAGAGTTCATGTTTGCCAGTTGATGACGTCGTCTTTACCCATAATGCAACAGTAATAGCAGAACTTGGTCGATTGTGAAAGCCTTTTGCTCCAAGTGAGACGTTGGAGTGTTTTGGCAAGTGTAGACATTTGGCAAACTTTCCGTTGTTTTCAAGTTTCGCTGTACCAGCTATTGTCCCGTGGTTGGCATTGTTTGAAGTGTCGTACGCGCGGCCATCCATCAACGTATCGAATGTATAGTGTACACTTAAACACCCCGCGTCACCTTAAATGACAAAAACTATCAGGTGTAACTGTGAAAAGCAGAAACCAACAGGCCAAGCCACCACGAATACACATCAAAACAGACTCAACTCGCATGAGTCCTGTATAACCTCAGATCATTTTAAGATAGCTCTACACATTCCAGAACATGTACTACCTTTAAATGATCTAACCATGCTTAACTCAGCAGTGAGTTTTGTACAACATCAGATCACTTTAGGGTAGCCCACATTCAAGAACATGCACTATTACCTCTCTGTTATCCAACTATGCTATTATATGGCTTAACTCATCAGTGAGTTATGTACAGCATCAGATTACTTTAAGGTAGTTTACGTTCACACTACCTCTGCATGATCTAACCATGTTTAACTCAACAGTGAGTCCTGTACAAGATCAGATCTCTTTAAAGTAGCTCACATTCAAGAACATGTCTTACCTCTGTATGATCCAACCATGCTTAACTCAGCAGTGAGTTCTATACAACATCGAATTACTTTAAAACAGCCAATATTGATGACCATTTTACTAACTCTATCTATGGAGTCCAATGCATGCATGGACCATGCTGAACCTCGATCATTGGAGTCCAATGCATGTATGAACCATGCTGAACAACTCAACGTTGAGGGACAACACTTTGAAAGAAGCAAAGAGCAAGATCTCTATTCTCACCTGGACAGTTGAGGAGGTTACACATTCTGGTCACATTTTTCATTCCTTTCTTTCTTTGGACACCTCCGCCACAAGATAAGCTGCATTTCTCCCAGATCTCCTGCACAGCTATGGTAGAAGTAAATCAATCACTTCCATGATACAGTATAAATTGTCAATACATTCGAAGTTCACTACCATGTGTAGCACCATATACAGGAAAGTAGGAGGGGGTGCTAATCATCCTTACTTGCAGCTAAGACTTCAAGCTCAACCTGATCGAGTTACATGTAAAGGGTTTTACTGTCGATGCAATGGAAGTGTTGATAAAATATTGCACCAATTCCTTTCCTCAAGTTGATCAATTCATTTGATAGATTTCGTTTCAGAACCGATTGACCAATAGGAAACGCACAGGAAGTAAAAAGAAATTTGAATTCGTATGAATTGATCAACTTGAGGAAATGCATTCATGCAATATTTTATAACACTTCCATTGCAATATTGCATCGACAGTAAGGCTGCCTTATGACTCATGTCTGATCACGGAGTACAGTTACGGTGGAGGGGTCAGTTAGGGGCTAATCCCAACCCATCTGTCAACATTCCCTGTGGGAGGAAACCGGACTACCGAGAGAAAACCCAGGACTTTCAGTAGAGCGTTGACTCATTTCACATGCATGAGTGTTACACGAGTCCACAATGAGCATCAAACCCACGATCTCAGAAGTGAAAGGCGCTTGTTGTTCTGACGATTACGCCACCGAATAAAGCCCCATATCACGCTTACATTACCTTCAGTAGTAAATAGCTGTAAATGAACACTTATGAAGATCACCAGTACATATTTCAGAGCCATCACACTTTATTACATTTCTAGCCTGAAATAAAAACATAAATAGATATAGTTCGTGTAACTGTCAACCGGTCGTATAAAACACTCAACTATTTACTACTCCTTTCGTAGTTAAAGAGTGGTATATGCGATTCTTATTGGTATAGTTAACTTTAACTAATTTCTTTATACAACGGGCCCCTGAAGTTGAACACCATCCTCTGGAATGCTTACTGAAACTGGCCAATAAGATACGGATGCATGTCTTTTTTAATTCAAAGTGATGTGCGGACAAATTTCAAATCACAACTTTGTTTAGGTTGTGATTTGAAAAGGACAATATTTAAAAAGGAAAATGTCCATAACAACATATATTTCTTACTTACCAAACATTGGTTAAGAGACGTACAATTACATATTACTTCCAAACAATCAATTTTCCTTGCGCTAAGTAGTAAATATGATAAATTTTGTATTTAATAAAAATTGTCATGAAAAGAAAAATATTTTGATAAAAAGTTTGTCAAGTATATCAATATAGCAGGTAGCGAATCTAAAGAAACATTTGAAAGATTTTATTGACGAAACCTCGCTATAAATTAGCATAGTCCCTAAGTTACTTGGAAATTTTTCAAAGGTATTTAGGTTTTTGAAGAGAAATTTTTCCACAAAACTCGGGCTATATTACTAGTCGAACCAATGTGGGAGAATTTCTCGAACGTAGCAAACTATGGGTGTTATTAAATACAACGACATGGGCTCCTTGGGGGCTTCTCTGGTACCAGTAAATTCTCACAAAGACTGTTAGTTTTTTTGTTAAGTTTAATTTGCTTGTCTACACGTTAAAATATTTACTACTTTGAATTTTGTTTTAATATTTATCTTTCCTAAGCTTGAATTTCACAGTTTCAATCGTCTACACGTAGTTATCAAGAGTCAAAATCCTGGTATTCTAGCAATCTTTTTCTTCGTCGGGGTTCTTGTTTGACTACCAGTTGTTGCTAATGGTGAATTCAATGGATTTCTAGGTGATTTATCAACTAGATTTGGAGTTGAATTCTGGCTTCTCTGACCTCTCTGGGACGTGGTTTTATCAGGAGTGCGCAAATTCTTGGCATTTGTCTTTTCTCTTGAAACAACTTGAGGCTCTTGACTGAGATTAGGCGAGCCAAAATTGTTCGAGCTGCTTTGAGAAGCAATATTTAAGACAGTCGCTTTAGTTGGTGTCTTAGGTGATCTCACGGAGTTTGGAGAAAGTTTTTTAGTTTCAAGGGATAAAAATTCTTGGTTCACGTTTCTAAGTTCTCTAACGTTTGGCGAAGCTACGTGTTTTTCCTTTACAGCAGTATGCTGATTCGTTAAAGTTTCCAAACGTTTCTTCTTCAATGGACTTTTCCCCTCTCTCTTCTCATCATCTTCATTCCTCTTTCTGGCCGGTGACTTGATATTCTCGCGTGTTTTCCTAACCGTCGAATCCATATTCTGATCTGTATTCCTGACTGGCGTAGTATCGCGTGTGACCTGTGAACTCTCCCGTTGCTCTTTTTCTAACCATGTTTTAACAGCGTCGAGCTTGTCATCCTCAGTCTCGTTGTTCTGCTTTCCTGAAAGGTCAATAGGCACTGCCTCGTCCGAATACCAATTCTTTAACAAAACATTTCCAAGCGGTTCACTACATTGTATACCTTCATCAAACAATTGCAATGTTCCTGCTTCATAGTTCAAACCTAGACATTTTCTTGTTAGAACTCTCCTTTGACAATCTGCTTTCCTAACCTTGTCAATTTGATCAGAGAGCTCTTTAGACATCTTGCAATAAGGACAAATCTCTGCTGGGTCAACACTGCGACCAGAAGCATTCATAACTTGTGTTGTCCTATCACTGTTGGCAGAAGAGCCTCGCAAACCTCCATCACTACATAAACTACAATGAACTTCAATTTCTGCCAAGCATGAAAACAATTCCTCTCGAATAATACCAACATCTTTTGAATCATAATTTTCATCTAAATCTCCTAGCGTATCTTTATTGTCTTCATCAACATGCTCCATAAGACATTCCACCCACTTTGTGACGAATTCTTGCTCATTTCCCCCTAAATTTGGCTTCCTGCTGCCACAACCACCACTAGCTGTCAAATCCAGGTCTAAATCTTCGTAATACTGCACGCTTCCTTCGTCTCTGACTTCTTTAAGCTTACTCTCGTGTGGGAAAAGGTTTTGGTAGAATAAATCGCCAGCACTAGATAACTGTACCACAACAAGAGATGTTTTGGCAGAGTTAGGAATACAGGAGAGACCAAGGAGAGGTTGGCTCAGCCTTTCAGTCAGTTTGGGATAGCTTTGAGCTTTGTTGGGATACTCTACCATCTCTGGCCATTCACTGTATGATGATATCTAGAGAAGGAAGAATAAAAGCATAATATGTCTGGAAACTAAACAGAAGTCATTGTTGCTTGTGATGTTACTCTGAGTGCATATCCACACCAGACAAGCTTGAAAAATATGCCTGGGCAGCCTGGCCACGGTGGGAATCGAACTGGCCACCATGGCCAGGCATATTTTTCAAGCTTGCCCAGTGTGGATATGCACTCAGAGTAACATCACAAGTACATACTGAGTACATCACAAGTACATACTGAGTACATACTGAGTACATCACAAGTACATACTGAGTACATCACAAGTACATACTGAGTACATACTGAGTACATCACAAGTACATACTGAGTACACTACACCAACACAGAAAAAAAAGAAGTCATTGTGTTATGTTTCTGTCTGAGTTTATGTTAATTTGTTGATGGTCACGGTGATTGAGCTCACTGTATTTTCGTATAATTACGTAATCGTCCAATAGGAATAGCTGAGATGAAACGTGCAACCACGATGAATAATATTTAATGAAGTTGAGCACCACAATCCTAACAGAATATAATTGAATTAATACTACACCTTCCATGGATTTGAGGTTGATCTAGGAGGTAGAATGCTTGTCAAGTCATCCATCATTCCCAATGGATAACTCCAATTCTCACCGTAGCAATATTGGAAGCAATGAACATCACGACTTTCATAACTTCCTACAAACACCAACACATCTGCACTTGTAGGATCTGGTAGTACATTGATGTACTTCACAGGATACTCCAGAGAGTGGCACCACTTCAGCACAGGGTGTTGTTGGAAGCGTGTGTCCATGATTGCAAGAGATTGAGTGGTGGCCAGAATGTAGTGGTAAGGGTTGTCATGGTAACGTTGGATGGTGGTAAACTTGTCGTCAGGAAAGAAATGTGATGATGGTAAAGTCATGAGATCTTGACTGGTTGATGAGCCACCCTAAAAAATATGTATTACACTTGGATCAATATAGGTGGGTACAGCTCGCTGGCTATGGTCAACCTGCAGTTATCAGAGTGAGAGAATAATATCAATTCTAATAGTCTTGTTGGCAATGAATAGAAAAGAGAGAAATAGTTAATTTTCATGAACGTTTCTGAGGTTGACCACCATCTGTTGCCATGGCAACTTATTTGAGAATAAATATCATACTCGTAGGTCAATAAGTTCCACGTTAGTCTGATTCCCTCGTACAACTTGTCTGGGATGAGAGCCAAACTCGCTGGAATACCAATCAAATTCTTCACGAGAACATGATGAAGATTGTCGGATGACTTGAACCGAACTGTCTTCTGCATTCCACAGCCACAAACTTCCTGTCTCCATAGCAACAATAACCTCTTCAGGAATGTATGGGCTTACAGTAACAGCACATGGTTTAGATTTACATTGTAGGTTTCCAAGAAATATTGGTTTCTAAAGAAAGGTTAACCAAAGTTCCCATTAATGCATCTAGATAGAATGACTATCAGTCCTACCAGCAGCAGTCACAAGGAGGAGGGGAGGGGGGGGGGGCAGAGGGAGACAAACCCCACCCCATCCCAAAATACAAAAACACTTCAATACCTCCAAACCTTCGCTGGATTGATTTCCAAAAAACCAGCATCTGTGATCAGTTCTAACAGCAATTATACCACCTTGTTCAATCTCATTTCCCATGCTGATTTCACAGATCTTCTCTGGCAAACTAAAACTGCCTGTTCTTGATGACAACCTGACAGAGGAACCCCTTTCCTCTTCATCATCAATTTCTAAACGACTAAAACACAGTTCACTCATAGTAGGTCCTCCAGGGCAGACCAACACTATGTCTGATTCTGTTGCTGATGTTGACCTAGCATATGCCAGACAGTTACCATAGTATTTCCCAGTTACCATCACTTTCTCTTCTCCCTTGGAATCTTGGACTAGGTCTGTCAGAAGGCCTGATGGTATGTCACAAAAGTCTGTTTCCAATCTTTTTAAGAATGGATCAAATTTTGTTAAATTCCGCAAAGTCGTTGGTGGTGGGCACCATGATAATGCCGCAGCCTCGGTACCGATCACATCAGCAAGCCCTCCAAATACAACCACACCATGATCTGTGGTTAAGTTTGTCACAGACTCTTCCCAATCCAATCCCTTACTGTGTGTTTGTTGCTCTGTATCAAAAGCATGGTTCAGCTCAGTACCAGAAATTTTACCCGGGAGATTCAACGGTAGTGTTGGTTTATCAGAAATGAGTCTGACCTTTATATTTTCATTCATTTCTTTCTTCTGTGGTATACATTCAACCTTTGGCCCATTTTTATACACATGTACCAGCCCTGTCCGACCATAATCCACAAAAAACTGCCTTAAATCTTCAGAGGACGTGTATGGAAAATTAAACGATGGGAATTTAAGATTAGACATACTTTAATCATAATATATAAAGCAATTCATGCTTTGTTAAATATTAGCGATGCAAACACCACTCCTCTGAATCCGCCATGTTTGGTTAATTAGTATGCAAAACTGGAAGCTCTATTCATCCAGTTCAATATATTAAACTTTTTAAACTTTTAAATTTTAAAATACAACAATGTTTTAAATATTTTACTTTTTATACTTACGTCTAGTATAAGTCCGCACCTTGGGTTTCGAAGATATTTTTTGTTTTTGTTTTATAGTTTATTTTTAAAAGCTAAAATTGTCGCTGAATAAGTTTGAGTTCAGTGTCAAAAATGACTGGTTCTCAGTCTCTTGCGCAAAAAAGCGCGGAAATTCGCTTGTGGAACGTTTTAACAGAAGATCCATAGAGTTTTAGCTTGGAAAATACGGATTTATTTGCTGTCTTTAGTGGCTTTTTGGAGTCTCTCTATTTTGTTATTGAGGAAAAATAAAAGGCTTTCACCATGGCGGTAAGTGTGATTTATAAAGTTTGCGGTAAGTGTGATTTATAAAGTTTATTTCTGATATGAAACATGACATAATTGTTATGCTACAAACACGTGGTACTGTGTGTTACTGTGCTGAAGATTATTAAGCTGTCTATAAAGCAATCATCTTGTTGATTTGCTCAGTTTAGGGCAGAAAGCAAATGTTTCCAGCTGCCATGAGTAGAAACACTTGTTTTTTTAGCTGCCAGAATGGGATTTTTGTTACTCCTTTGTTATCTCTATTTTGACTTGAAAATCTGACACATTTCATGCAAAAGATCGTTCCAGAAAAGATCCACACTCTCCCTACACAGGAACTTTTTGCCGTCCAGAGGGAGAATGTTAAAAATAAACTTCCAGGAATACTAAAATCTGCTTGGACGTCCAAAAAGGGGGATGGAGGTCAACTTCCAATCTCCTCCGTGGGGGAGGTGTGAATGTTTTCTGGAATGCCCCAGTCCTGACTTTTGGTAAATACTTCCCAGAGCACCTTTGCTTAGTACACCAGAATTGTCTGTTTTTTAAGCTAACAAGTATCTATAGTAAAATCTTGTTATTTTATTGTTCCTCTAGACTATGCCCTTGAACCCAAAGCCATTTTTAAATGGTCTAACAGGGAAACCTGTTATGGTCAAATTGAAATGGGGAATGGAGTATAAAGGATATCTAGTCTCAGTTGATGGATACATGAACTTACAGGTAATGGCATCCACGGCATTTGATGTCAACATTTCATATGAAGAAGAAACCTTTAGGAAACAGTTTATAGAAATGATAGATGGTGTACCACTGCAGAATTAATCATATTTCAATATTTTTTCTTAGCTAGCAAATACTGAAGAATTTATTGATGGTGCTTTGACTGGGAATTTGGGTGAAGTTTTAATAAGGTAAAAATATTTTGGGGGCAACAATTTTTCATTTTCCGCAGTTGTGTTTTATTTAGTGGCCAATTAATACAGTTGAGGCGTGTTGTTTAACTTTGTTGCTGCTCTTGGAAGATGGCCACAATAGGGCCATTTATACGGAACAAAATAAGACGTGACTTACATAAGACGCGACTTAGATAAGACGCGAGTTTGTCGTATAAAAGGTACAAAATTCTTATGTAAGACGCGTCTTGGATAAGACGCGTCTTTCATAAGAACAGGCCTTTTAGCTGTTCTTATCTAAGTCTCGTCTTAAATAAGAAATTTTGGACAAAAAGTCTAACTACACATGCCAGAAACTTGAAACAACGTAAAATTATTAGCCTTGCTTATTAAAACAAAAACAAACAAAACAACATTATAGCTATAGCAAATAAATAAGACCAAAGCCGTAGAGAACCATTTATGCGATAACTCCGCTTATTTAAGTCGCGTCTTATGTAAGTCGCGACTTATTTTGTCCCGTATAAATGGCCCTATTGTGTTGAAATCCCAATAATTTAATCTTAGTGCTTTCTCTTCTTCTGACAGATGTAATAATGTGCTGTACGTGCGAGGTATAGAGGAAGAAGAGGAGGATGGAGAAATGAAAGATTGACCATGTATCCTCATTGTTCACAATAACTTTATTTTATTACTAATTGTTTGAGAGCAAACGTTAACGTTCGCCTCAAACATATGTTAAGAGCTACTGTACTGCTGAAAATCGTATCATCAAAGAATGTATCACAGATGGAATAGACCATTTCCAAAAAAACTGTTGACTGTAGATTTTTAGGACTTTTATTTTGATTTGTTTTCAGGACCTTTGAAAATCAAAAAACCTTCCTGAAAATAAATATTAATTATATAGATAGGTTAAACTGACACTAGGACATAATTTGGAAAAGGTCTATTAAATTTTGACAGTAATCTCTGGAATAAACAGAGCTTGCTAACATGGATGGCTTTGATAACTTTGATAAAGTCCCGATAGATTTGATAACTTTCATTGCATTGCAACATTCAAAATATTATGTTGTCATTTTATGACAAAGCTGTTAATTAATGTTCATTTTCCATGCATAGCTAGAATCTAACTACACAAAAGCTTTGCTTTTGGGCCAATTGCTTTGACAAGTCATTTAATACACTTTCTACCTTACTAACATAAATAATTTTGTTTGTTAAATAAAAAATCTTTTCTGACCATAGGTTATTTTTCTGATTGTGTTCTTTATTGGTATTTATTTACATACATTTATACAAGAATATTTCATAAGAAAAAGTTATCAAATATTTTTTTATGAAAAGAAATATTGCAGTTCTTCCTCTTCTTTTGATTGTTTATTTTCAAGATCTTTCTCTTTCTTTCTTGTTTGCGGAGGTTCAGAGCGGAACATTAGTTTACGACCAGTCTGAATGGTGGATAGAAAATTTACAGTTAGTTTGGTGGTGGAGGTAGTTTGATGATGATGATGGTGGTGATGATGATGATGATGATGATGATGATGATGGTGATGATGATCATGATGATGATGGTGGTGATGATGATCATGATGGTGATGATGATGGTGATGATGATCATGATGATGATGGTGGTGATGATCATGATGGTGATAATGGTGGTCGTATCATAAAGATGGTAGTGCAAGTATTTATGTGAATAATGATGGTGATACTGCTGGTGACATTATCAATGTTGATACAGTCAGAATTGACAGTAATACTTATGATGGTGATGGTAATGTGACAATTGCAGTACACACTAATCTATCTGAAATGGTGAACCATCTTACCTTTTTCTTGGGATCAGCCCTGGCTCGTTCCAAAGCTCGTTTAACTCTCTCTTCTTGATGCAATCTCTGCGCTTCTAGTTTCTCTTCTCGTAGTCTCAGCCGACGTTCTTTCTCTTTTGCCTAACAACAAGATATTGGAAGAAGTTGTGGCGAAGATAAACCAACATACTTTCACCGTGATTTTCTCATATCTACAGTACCTTTTCCGCCATTTCGACTTTCTCCGGAGGCATCATTTCAATTTGTTCAAACAGTTCTTCAAGACGATTTTCAATATTCGTCAACATTTGCAAAGTACTGAGAGGAAAGAAAAGAAATGAAACTAAGCATGTTTTGAAATGATAAACAAACATAATACACAACCCTAAAGATTATTGAGAAGGGAGTTCAGTGACGTGGTTGTTAAAGTAAACACTGTCATAGTTTCTTCTCTTAGATCTATTTCAACGTAGAGATGAACTTTGCTCCACCCTTTTCGACAAAATTGTCGTGCAACAAGAAGAACAACTATACAAGTATGTACAGCCAAATACTAGAGAAGATAAAGTGAACCTCCGAAGTAAGCATCCCTTCGTCATCCCACGTTGCAAAACGAACAGATTTAAAAATACATTTGTGAACGCAAGTGCTTTAAACTACAACAAGATTCATTCCTTGTAAATAACTGTATATAACTAAGAATTTTTAGATGTAAATTTATACTACAAATTAATTATTGCTGTAAACCTTTGACTTTGTAATTCAGCTTTTGCTGCAAATAAGGCTTCTAAATAAACCAATCTATCTATCTAGATTACATGTTCAATTCTCGTTCCACACTCAAGACATTCATGTAAAAGTAGTCAAGAAATTTTAACAGGCAGGGTACAGTAAAAATTCTCACCTAATATTTGCTTCATTATCACCGATTGTATTTCTATAAACTTCCTCCACTTTCTTATTCAAAGCTTTCAACATTTGTTCCTGGTCTTCAGCTTTGAATTCACCATACGAAAACATTCTAGATAGATATAGAGGAATTGTTAAATCTTTCAGCAAGTATTTTGACTCCAATTGGAGGTCATTTACCATTATTGCGATTCAAACCTACAAGGAAGTGAAGGAACATATCTTACTTTGATTTCATCTCCAAGTCTGCAGATTTTTCTTGTTCTCGGTATATGGCATTTTTTAGTAAAGATATTTGTTGTTTAAGGACTTCTGTCTCTTTGTCCCTAAAAAAGAGTGTACTCTTGTATTTGTTGGTTCGTAACCCGTCAATCGTGGGCGTCAAAATGAAACTTAATTCCGTGTAGGAAGTCTCCCTGGGGCTAAAGAATTCTTACATTTTTGTCTTCGTCTGTTCTATTGTTTGTTTCAGTTCCTCTAAAGCTTCTTCAGTTTCTTGACTGTTTTGAATCAGAGATAAATTCTGTTCCTCTAACTCTGTGAATATATCGAGCAGTTGCTGTGGGTCCGTGAAATATAATTCTGGCTCCTAGAAATAGAAAATATGAGAGGAATGAAGATTCCCAGCTTAAACAGAGTGTGTGCCAGTTTCCTCAAACATTTCTTACAAATCCTTCAAAACTTAGAATTTACCCATGCAAAATTCCTACTGTGATCACAGAAACTTTAAACCATCCTTTATAACACTCAGTAAGTTTCCTCAAACATTTCTTTCAAATCCTTCAAAACTTAGAATTTACCAATGCAAAATTCCTACTGTGATCACAGAAACTTTTATAGTGTGAACTAGCCTTAATTTGGAAGCTTTTGGATGTTGGTTGTCAGATGTCAGTTTTAATGATATTTTGTAAGATTTTGTCACTTCCAAAATTGCTTTCATCGTCTGTCAGCTATCGGTTAAGATTATTTATCATTCAAAAATACGGGCAAGTGAAGATTACTATTCGTCATGCAAAATTTATAAACAAACTTCAACACATTCCAGTTCACTTTATACAGATCAACAAACTTAAAGTGACTCACCTCATCACTACTTTCATCTTCTGACTCGTGATGTGACGATGACGTCACAGACCTATCACTGGCACTCTCTACTCTTGTATTTGTGTGTGATCTGTGAGTTATGGCCGAACTACTTGGCTTGATCTACAAAATATAAATTAATGTTTGGGAAAAATTTGATTATAGGTAGATACTCCAAGATATCGGTGTAGTGTAATCAACTTCATCAGGTTTGATAGGGAATCAACTACCTGAAAAATACAACTGCACTCGCTCATTTAAATGATGCCCCCTCCCAGATATAAAGAGAAATTCTTCCAACCTGTACTTTACTGTCTTTTCTGCTTTGTCGACTATGCTTTCTCTCAGCCAGTCCACCAGGAGAAACTAAATGAAGCCAAGTATTGGTTAATGGTTTTCACTATCAAAGATTTCTCTGATCACAGTAGGAATTTTGCATTGGTAAATTCTAAGTTTTGAAGGATTTGTAAGAAATGTTTGAGGAAACTTACTGAGTGTAAACCAGTCTTAACATCAAACATGTTTTCGCTGGTTACTTTGGCTTAAGTAAATGAATACAATCCTTGTGATATTGCTCATAGTCCACAAACCTTTTTCCAAATAATTTCCTGGCCTGGCGTGAGCCTCAGCAGCTTTCTGTCGTTGCTGGAAACAGGAAATGAATGTTAGAAGAGAGTTGCAACGAATCTTGGATGAACGTTGTGAAATGTAGATTTTTTTAATGGTATTAGGGTGACCTTGATTGGATGTTGTCGGTTATTCTTCTGGGCTAATTACTTTCTAATTACCAATTATTTCCCTTCTAATTACCAATTATTTCCCTTCTAATTACCAATTATTTTCCTTTAATACTCATTACCTTCTCTAGTCTTCGGAGTCTTGCCTTTTTTTTAAATTCCTATTAATAATAAAAAGTAAATTCAACTGATTTAGTGATTACGGTATTTTACTAAGAATAAAGAAAGTTAGTTGAGAAAAAGGGAAGATCCTAATATCCAAACATAAAATTTGCATGTGCATCAACAAACAAACAAACAAATAAAATATTATTTGCTAGACAACTGAACAACAAAAGTGAAATATAAATGTACACACCGGTGGAGTGAGTATGTCCAGGAATTGTTTATATAACATGTAGTCTTTCAGCGTGTCTTCGTTCTTGGATATTTCACTTTTAATTGCCATCATTTGAGCATTGATTTTCTTGATATCAGACACTTTTTCCAACTTTATCTTTGTTTCGTTTTCCGCTCTATATAATAAAGTGAAATGACATTTTAAATCATTAAGGGTTCATACGGGCTTTTTTCACAAAAACTCCAGCGAAATCTTGGAATTGTAAGATATACGATAACTTCTTGACATCGGTGGGGATTATTAGAGTGGTTCACATTTGGCTTCCACGTATTCACATCTGATTGGTTAATCGGATATATCAAACGATGAAACGCATCTGATTGGTTAATCGGATGTATCAAACGATTGAACGCATCTGATTGGTTAATCGGATATATGAAACGCATTTGATTGGTTAATAGTCCATTAACGGTATAGTCGAAGTCAAATTTGAACCTCTTTATTATGATTCACGTACATTTTGATAGCATCGACAGAATTCTTATCGTTTTCTTTTAAAAATTCATCAAACATTTGAGCGTCTTCCTCAAGGTACTGCTCTGCTAGTTCTAGTTTCTTCTCTTCCGCTTGTGCGATCTCTTCCAACTTTCTCATTTCATCTCGTTTAACACCTAACGAATACTGCAACGAAATGATAGAGACATTATTTTACGGGAAAAGATGTCATTTGATCAGAAGTTCCTAGAAATGTCCAGGAAATATTCGTACCTGAACTAGAAACATTTCTCTCTTTTTTGCAATGAAATCTGAGAGATTTTCTTTCTCAACATTACGATCTGAAATAAAAATGATGCGAGTCAGAGGAATTTGGAAATATACACACGCTGTCCTCGAATTCAAGCAGAGGTTTTTGGCATTTCAAGCCCATCTTCAGTGAGTTGGTAGAAATAAAAATTGAAACTTTAACAAAAGTTCAAAGTTTTCATGTCACGCAATCACGAAACCTAATCCAAACCCTATAAACCTCCTAACCAATCATATTTCGTGACTGCGTGACATGAAAATGTAACCCCCAAAGGTTGGTTAAAAACACTACCTCTAGTGATAGCAAGTGTGAATTGTGGATCATCTTTAACAACCCCATCTTCATCCTTGGTATCTATATCATCCTCCTCATCGTCTACGTCATCCACAATCTTCCTCATTTCCGCAGTCTTGGCGTTGACACGTGATGCATAGGTAGTCTTCTCGTGTACTTTCAGTTTGTGCTGCTCTTTACGTTGCTAGAGTGTGGACACAGAAAGAAAGAAATATAGAACTAGGATATTATCGTTTGTACAGGTCTGGAACCGTATGCAAATTATTCCTGTTCCATTTGTAGACGCGGGAATTTTAAATACAAGCGCTTTTTTCGCGCCGAGACCGAGTGGAAGCCTGGGGCGAGGTTTAAAAATGCTGTAATTTCTAGATCTTGTTCTTTTTTTTGCAAATTTTCATGAAATTTGAAACGTTTTGAAGCGAGAAAATATTGTATTTAAAAGAATTAAACGAAGTCATAGTGTTCTGCTGTTAGAAGTTCAAGTTTTTTGTAAGAAAAAAGGAGGACAAGACGTGTGTAGTGTAAGTATTTACTGTATTTAAAAGGTTTTCCAAATTTTTTATTCAAATGTCATTATTAAAAGTTTTACCTGTAGTTTTGCGTCTCTTTCTCGTTCACGAAGCGTGAAAATATCATTATCCAATGGAACTTTGAATGGGTTATTCTTAGGATTGTACATGTCTGCAAAGAAATAATATTGAAGAATGAAGCCAGGTAGCTGTTTTAAATGAAAAAGAGTTCATAAAACTTTTTACTGTAGTTGATTCTTTGTTTTAACTGACTTCACGTAGGGCTGATGGAAACTTCAAGCTTCAATTCTTGCGAAGTATTAAATGCTTACTTATATTATCTGTATATAGCCTAGACTATTTATCTTTACAACAATTGTGATATTACTTTCCTAACTATGTTTATCCTATTAAAGACATTGAACCCCAAACTGCAGAGTTGGTCAACGTCGCACCCCATATTTTTTAAGCAGAAATTTCAGCACACCTGGGATGTACTTTATAACAATTTTTGCAATTTAATCTTGATGCGCACTTGGGACTGTTTTGCGCACCTGCACTTTGATTTCCTAACATTTGCATACCCGAGATCTTGTTGAAAAGTGCCCAGCTTTGCAGTCTGGTCCTAACCTAACCTGACAACTTTCTTTTCTGGCAATATTTTACCTGGTTTTGTATTTGGTTGGAATGTAACATGTGCTGTGTCTGTTGAGATGGGTCCTAGACAAAAGTCACAATTCAATGTATTCAGGTCATGCAGTACGTATGACATACATTTGTATTATCAAAAATAATCTGCCATTCTGGGTGGCAAAAATCTTTTCTTCAACTGTCTACCACACAGCTGTGAACCGTCATGCATAACTCTTCCAAATGCTCAAACAAAAGCAACAGCCGCAGTCACCACAGTGTTTGCTTTTAATGAACTATTTTAAATTTGCCACTCAAAATGGCAACAAATACGTGTTGTGTCGTCACTTGCACAAGCCCACAACAGTAAAATAATATTTTACAAAAAATTTTAAACTTCATGAGTTTCTTACGTGATCCCATTCTGTTCCTGGATGAATGATGAGAATTGGCATTTCTTGACAATGCTGTTGACCGTGACACAGCCGACATTTTCCTCTTGGGTCAGACCGTTAACCTTAATTCCTGAAAATATTAAGTCTTTACCTTTGTGACTGGAGTATGATTTCTACAATATGCAGTAGTCTGATTATATTTTCAGCTCCTTCACATGTGACAAGAATGCTCTACTAAGTTCTTTGTATGTTTGCATGGCAATAAAATATAATTGTTTTTGTTTATGTGGTGTTTCCACAAACAAAAACAATTAATACTCTACTAGTTCAATTAAGTTCCTTGTAATTCTGCATAACAAATAGTAATATCAATTTTGGTTCGTGGAAATACAATGTAAATGTATTATTTGCAGAGTTTTCCATCCATAAGCCAGGATCTTGAAGATCCTGGTTCTTCAGCGCAGATTGAAAGCTTTGCAAATAATAAGACATAATAACCACTGAATTCATAGCCTGTGCACATCCTGTATTACCCTGTATAATACAGGCTGTGCACAGGCTACTGAATTCACATCACAGGGTTTTTCCGCAAACTTTCCTTCTGCTGCAGTAACACTAGAATCATTAGGAGATAGGACTTTCTAGGGAAGAGAGCTATCTAATATAGTTTAATTCAACACCTGAATGAATATCTTTTGGTGGAGTGAATAGCAGAATAGCCTGAATAGGCTATTAGCAATGCAGGGTGAGGGTGCCTTACTAAGCCATTCTCGAGTTGCTGACCGATTACACTTGGCACCTAAAATATCTGCATGTACAAGGCTTTGCAGATTGGCATCAATTTGATAAGTATTGGGTGCCACAAATATGTATGCACAACATGATGAACATGAAACTATGAATCTATGATCGTTTTAATATAGAAAAAAACATGCGTTTAAAACCGATCCTAGCTCTAAATTCAACTAATAAGCAGCCAAAGAAGGTATATAATTTCGTAATAAAAATATCATAGGCTTACCACTGTTTTTGTATTGTTTTATTCCCTAAAAAATCAAATTTTTGCGTCTTTGTTGATATTCTTATTTTCCAATATGGCGATTGTTACTCGTTGCTATGCCAACAACTTCATTACACGCGTGGAGCCCACGCGCTTGCGTGAAATCGTCGCGGTTATGCAAATCAGTCAAAAAATATTGTTTTTGCTATTTTCCGGCGCTATTTTTTAAAATTATTGATTGTTCTGGGTTGAAGGTTTGGTATGTTTTCTTTCCAACGTATATTTCTGTTCGAGCAAGCGAGAACCAGGGTTTCACAAGCGTTTTATAGTTTATACTGCAGTTTTTGATGGCTGAATTAGTGCATCAAGTTGAATGTTTTTTATCTTTTGACTCTTCTCTGATTTCAACTTATGTCGCTTGTTTTAAAACGTGCAAATATCTAACCCTATGTAATTGTCTCTGATGCTTCCCTCGTTGCAGCTCAAACTATCGTTACACCTTTTTGAAAATTTTCAATTACATCGTTTAATGACGTTCTAATTATTAATCAATTACAAACAATGAACGCAAACATAACTTCTCGAATTTTGTTTAAAAAATGTTTAAAAAGTTATGGTTAGGATCAAGTATTTCCTTCAATATTGTAAGATCGGACTGCTAGTATTGTTTGCATTGAACAAAGCTGATATCTGTCAGGATAATAAACCATGTCAGGATCGCGGAGGATGTTTTATTATTGAAGAGACTGAGCTAAGTTTTCTGTCAACCTATTGTGTCTGTGTCAGAGGCTATAGTGGAAGATGGTGCCAGTTTCAAGGTAAAACTTTAATCTAGATCATATCTGTACTACACCGCAATACAGTGGTGGATCCAGCAAAGTTTTTTTGGGGGGTGCTAACCAATGGCGAAACGAGCACCGAAGGCGCGAGTTTTCTAGGGTGGTCCGGGAGCGTACTCTCCCGGAAAATTTTTAAAATTTGGGTCTCTGAAATGGCATTTCCAGCATTCTGAGAAAACATTCTGGAAAATTTTTAGATTCTCAAAACATTTAAAAATTCAGAATATTTAATATTGGCTATTCCGCTATTGTCAACTTGTGATATGCAACTGAATTCCTTAACATAAGTTGGTTAGAATTAGGATAAACGTCATTTTTGCACCCCTATGCACCCCTGTTGACCAGAGTCTGGGGAGGGTGCGCACCCCCCCCCCCCCTAAAAAGTAAGACACAATGTATAACTTAAATGATATACAATATTTTATAATAAACCCAAATTAGTTCAGCACCATTGGTTCTTATAACACTGTTCATTCCAATACTGCTAGAACATCAGCAATTAACAAAAGTTGGAGTTTCATCCGATGACATGTATGCTTCTAAGGGAGTGGTCATTATTTATGGGGAGGGGGGGTTGGGAAATGGGGAAAATAAGGATTGAAAACTTTTTTGACCCCCCCTCCAGACTGAAGGCAAACTTTTTGTGCCTCCCCCTTCATAAAAGTAGAAACTTTTCTGACCCTCCCCCCCGTGTGGATTGAAAAATTAACAGCAATGAAACAGGTGTGCGTTGCAGGTAAAGTTAGATATTAGGACACTCTGTTTAATCTAGCTCATGATGTTTTACCCTGGTGAATATGATTCAACCATATATGATTAAAAAATATATATTATGTGTTACTACTTTGCAATGCAACATTTGTCCTATCATAACCCTAACCCATGACCCGTCTTCATACAGCGAAATGATTTGAACACAGGTTTTTTAAGAAGTTGTCTGGGGGGGGGGGGGCATCTACAAAAAGGGACCATACTATATTGAGTGTGGAGAGATGACAGATGGTTGTTGGTGACAAAAAGTTTGGTGTGGTATCGTATGTAGTAGTAAGGGGGTCTGGGGGTATTCTCCCCCAGAAATTTTTTTTTATTTTTCCACCCCTAGAATTGAAATGTGAGCATTTTCCTCTGAGCATTTTCTGAAACAGATTTTTGGATATACAGGGTTACATTGTGCGTTGATAGACCGAGTCTGATCAGTTAAGTGTACTTGCATTGTATGTTTATGTAAATACCACAACTGGGTCACTCAGGTGGTAGAAAGCTTGTTAAACTTAGTGGGCTCAACGGTCCCTCGGCGCCACCATGGTTGGCGCCGAGCAGGGAAATTTTGAACATTTTGAGTCTCTAGATCGTTGGAAATAGCATTTTCAGAGTCTTCTTTTTTGTTATTTGTGATTATAGAAATCAAAAACTTTTATGACCCCCCCTTTCTCTGTGTTAAAACTTTTTGACCCCCCCTTATTTATAAGGGTAAAACTTCGTTTCCCACCCCCACCCCCTCTCATTTCCCAACCCCCCCTCCCCATAAATAATGACCACTCCCTAACCATGCTGTCCATGCAGCTATCTGACAGTTTTTAATTTTCAATATTGATTCCCAAAGCCATTATTCTCAAGATTTGCCAAATAAGTACAGAATTATATTACATCACTCATCACTGTTCACTTTACATTCTTCAAGTAGATGCATGTTTTACAGTACAGTATATCTTGTGTATTTATAATTTATAAATCTTGAAATATCTTGTTCAAAACACTCAAATCCAAGATAATCGGCAGCCAGCCATGTTACCAGTAAGATTTCTACTCTGTTGATTTTGAAATGACCAAGTTTGTACTCGAATATAAATATTTATACTTTAATTATTCAATAGCCCTGTATATCGCTGACAAGGTATGCTGTTGTCGCGATGTAAGATGTTCTTTTGCTCGCCAAACGGCTTATTTTACGCATAATTGTATCTCTAAATTGATCATTCCTGACTTTAAATTGCAAAAGCCACGCGAGAAGCAGTTTAAGACGTCTTTACAAGTCCAAATATATCATAAATTGCAACAAATAATCCATTCTCACTGCTTGCGTAAAAATATGCCCAGTCAGCGTTTTTAGCTGGAGCTACTGTTTACTTCCGCTTCCGGGAGCACCAATGTTCTATGGTGTTCCGGTTTGGATTATCCCAGGGCTTCTGAGAGCAATAAGCGCAGAAGCCCTGGGTACGAGGTTGATGTGCGCTATAAATTTATAATATAACACGCTGAAGAATGGCAGATTGTTTTGACTTTGGACTTCAGAGGAAACCCACGCAATATTATACTGGCAAGCTTGCAATTGTTGTGTCCCAATCAGAACACTGCTCTCATTGGCTCCTGTCTGTGCGTTAGTGCTAAATTAAATTTTATTTTCGCCGTTGGAAATTTGATAACCTTGACAGACAAACGCGCGTAAATAATACGAGCTGAAAAAGCTAAAATTTACTCGAGAATTTATGCCAATATATGAACAGTTTTTATGCGGAGTAAAACGTATTGTTTAGTATAATAGCACACTACGTAAACATGTAACTTATTCTGGGTGCAAGGAGTATCGACGACTATGTTTTGGACTATGAATTTGCAGTCTGAATTCTGAAAGCGACACGCCAGCAGAAAGCGACACGCTGGCTAAAAGGCAGAGACTAAAGGTATGTTGTGTGCTTTATAATTTAGTACGTTTTGCTGTTTATATGCATCGCTCCATATTTGCATTTCGCCGCAAGTTTAGCTTTCGTTTTATTAAATTATAATAGCATCACGATGTGTCAGCTCACAGCTGCATTGTTTGGCGGATTAAATATTAATATATTAAACAAATTTTATCAGAGGAAAACCTGACAGAATTCTTTCGTACACTGTTAATTTCAAGGAGTTATTTTAACTCCACCATAGGAGTTAAAACTACTCAACTCGGGAGAGTAAAAATAGTGGAGTAAAATCTACTCCCAAAATAGAGTTAAAAGTAATCCACTTTGGCGCGCATTCCACAATTTACTCCATCAGGAGTCAATTTTACTCCGCTGGAGGAGTAAACTAAACTCCCGTTTAGGAGTAGAAATTATGGAGTAATTTTTACTCCTTAATTTTACTCCAGGGGTCGTTTTAACTCCCAAAAAAGAGTAAAATTGTTCTGGATCTGGAGTAAATTATTACAATATATAATTAATGTGCCTGAGAATCCAAGAGTTTTTCTGCTGGAGGCTATACTCTATTAAAGTATTGAATACAGTCAGATCACAGATGCGAAAAGCACGAAGTTCGAGATATAAAATCTTTTTTTTAATTTTACGTTTTTGGTTACTCGAATGTTGCCAAGTCAGATTGATACCATGCATTGATGTATTATACCGTATATCGGCTTCAATCGCACGCGGCGATCGAATGTAGCCAGAAATTGTCGGCGAGTCATCTATATTTTTTATTTGCAGGCCTAAATCTGTAATTTGAACGTGTGGAATGTTCTGCTGCTTAATTCTGCTGAAAAAAATTGCGACAAGTGGAAGTTCCAGAGTTTCAACCAATTAGCATGCTTAGAATATATCACGTGTTGTAGTAATTCGATCTGGTTCACACAAAGACCAAGCGCCAAGTTCAATCCTTTGAGAGCAAACATTCAAAGGGAAAGATATTTTGCTTGTGATGTTACTCTGAGTGTATATCCACACCGGGCAAGCTTGAAAAATATGCCTGACCACGGCTGGAATCGAACCTACGACCTTTGGAATGCTAGTCCAATGCTCTGCCAACTGAGCTACGTGGTCTGGTCGGTTCGAGTATGTGATATTTCGGAACAGAATCTAGTTCCTTCGATATCAATGTAATCTAGTAATAATGACATTTTCTGTGTTGATGCAATGTACTCAGGTGAATAAGATGCTTGCTTAGGTTCGATTCCCACCGTGGTCAGGCATATTTTTCAAGCTTGCCCGGTGTGGATATACACTCAGAGTAACATCACAAGCATCTTATTCACCTGAGTACATTGCACCAACACAGAAAATATCATTATTACGGAAAGATATTTATTCAAATTTTCTACATATAAAGTTCCAAAGACCTAATAAGATATATGGAATTTGTTTTCAAAGGTATGTTTATTGTGTATTTACTTATTTGTGTGCGGAAAATTACTTGATATACTGTATAGTTATATTTTTAAATCGAAGACGAAGGCCTGTATTTTAGTCGCTTCGCCGCCGATTTGCCGATCTAGACGTTCAGTTTTAATTTTCGATTAATTTGTATTAGCAGAAGTCCATAAGTCTAATCTACAGTCTGTACTTATATGTGTTGTTAGCCCCGTTTACACGAGCAAATTTTATTTGACAAATTTCATTTCATCAAAAGCTAGCATGCTAGCTTTTGTTCAAATGCATTTGTCACAATAAATTTGTCCCAAATTTATCATCTACACGAGCAAAATATCTCTGACTTATGAAATTTGTCAAATAAAATTTGCTCGTGTAAACGGGGCTCTATTTGTGTGATATACATGTATGTATGGCAAGGTCTTGGCAAGACACTAATCTTGGCAAGATCTTGCCAAGATATTACCAATATCTTGCCAAGATTATTCAATCTTGCCATACTTGCCAAAATCTTGCCAAGATTGTCTGAAATTTTTGTCAAGATCTTGCCAAGATCTTTCATGATTTTTCGTCATACATAATTCTTGCTGAGTTGTATTTTTCGACCTTCATAAGTATAGGTATAATGAACCTTGATCAAACCAATCGCATATATCACAACATTGCCAATACTCTATCATGATCTTGCCATGATCTTGGAAGATCTTGTCAAGATCCCACCATGATCTTGCCACGATCCCATCATGGTCCTTGCCAAGATCTTATCACAATCTTGCCAAGATTCTGTCATAATCTTGCCATGATCTTGGACAACCTTGCCAAGATTCCACCATGATCTTGCCAAGATCTTGTCAAAATCTTGTCAATATCCTATCATGATCTTGCCATGATCTTGGAAGATCTTGTCAAGATCCCACGATGATCTTGCCAAGATCCCACCATGGTCCTTGCTAAGATCTTATCACAGTCTTGCCAAGATTCTATCATAATCTTGCCATGATCTTGCACAATCTTGACAAGATTCCACCATGATCTTACCAAGATCATATCAAAATCTTGTCAAGATCCTATTGTAATCTTGCCATGATCTTGGAGGATCTTGGCAAGACTCCACCATGATCTTAACAAGATCCTACCATGATCCTTTCTAAGATCTTATCACAATCTTGCCAAGATTCTATCATAATCTTGCCATGATCTTGGACAATCTTGCCAAGATTCCACCATGATCTTGCCAAGATCTTATCAAAAATCTTGCCAAGATCCTACCATAATGTTGCCATGGTCTTGAAAATCTTGACAAGATCTCACCATGATCTTGCCAAGATCTCAGCATGATCTTGCCAATATCTTACCAAAATCTTGCCAAGATCTTATTGTAATCTTGCCATGATCTTGGAGGATCTTTTCAAGATCCCATCATGATCCTTGCTAAGATCTTATCACAATCTTGCCAAGATTCTATTATAATATTGCCATGGTTTTGGAAGATCTTGTCAAGATCTCACCATGATCCCAGCATGATCTTGCCAAGATCTTATCTATCTTGATCTTGGAAGTTCTTGACACAATCTCTTGTCATGATTTTACTATGATCATACCAAAAATGCCACGATTTTGAAAGATCCTTGTGAAAGGAGGCTTTTACGCGCACAGTTGCTCTCGCACCTTTGCGTGCCAGATCCAAATGACTGAAATGAGATCAATTAATCAATATCTGTAAATCTTGTTATCTGCGCATTTTTCGCATATTTGTGGTAGACAACCGTTGGTAAAAGCCCCAAGGCGCGTTTTATAAGTCAAACATACAAGGTACTGTACACGGCAGTTTATACTTCTGTTCCTCGACTTTGTTGCTGCACTAAAGAAGAAAGGATAACTTGTCGAGCTGTCTTAAATAAAAAGTAAGTGCTTACAACCTATTTTGTAACACATTATTTGTATATTGAATGAATGAGCGCTAATTTGATTACCACATGTAATAAATGTTTCAAGCTTTTTCAAATAACCTTACAAAAGGCTAAGTTAATTGGGTAAAGCGATGCAATGCTTGCTGTAATTTCGACTTTAAGTAATTTTAATAACATCTCATCATTGGTCGCAATAAGCTTTTACGTGATAATGCCTAGTTTAACGTTTTGTTAAGAATGACAAAGCCGTTGAGAATACCCCTGGGACCACAAATTATTATATTCACACAGTCTTATATTTATTACACAGCTTTTGCGCAGCTTGCGCTACTGAAATGTCCTGATAACCGTAGTTTTGACAAATCCGGTGCCAAACATCGTAAATGCAGCGCATAGGAACACGCAATTTCACACTACGGTATAAATGTGAGCTTCATTAGTGAGTTAAGTTTCATTATGCCAACCAGTGAAGCTAGGATAAAATATAGAGATCTTTCATATAAAATTAATGGTTTGAGCTATGATTATTCAACATGTGTATTATTCAAAATTGGTTATTTCAAATATTATTTAGGAAAACATGGTGAAGGCATCCCCAAATGATAAAAGCTATGGCCAAAAAAGAAACTACAGAGATCGAGATTGTAAGTATGAGTGTATACATGTGTAATTTATCGTTTTTACTTAAAAAGAATTCAACTACAGTGATTTAATATCAAGTATTGTTAATTCATTTTAGTGCCACAATGACATTAATTTGATGACCGTAAATGCACCACCAAAAGAGCCATCAAAATGTGCAATCAAATTATTGGACTTCCTATTTTCATCGGAAGAGCTCCAGGATGGAATACTATTCCAGTCGAAAAGATCTCCAAAACCAGCACTAGATCCCAACAGGGTCACTAAATTGTTTGGTAAGAATAATATATGTGATTTGACTTCAAGAAAAATTAACTGGCCAGCTGTGAACAGATATATAAAATAATAAAGTAGGGTGCAATTTATGTGGCAGATATGACAGTTAACCCATGTTATATGGGCAGATATGACAGTTACCCATTAGCACCAGCTCTCTCCCCTTGATAAGTAAAATCATCTGGGATCAGACAGAGTTAAATAGTCTGGCATTAAATAAAGTAAAATAATAAAGTAGGGCATATCAGGGCATAATGTAACTCAATTTGTAATTTTCTGTGGTGAGTCGGCTAGATACTGTAATTCATTGTCAATTAATAATTTAACGTCAATTATTGATAATTTATTGGCATTAATTGTCAAATTGCCACAAGATAACAGAGATAAGTTTACATAAAACCCACCCACTTATAAGTTATAATGTCGATTCGATGTTGTTGTGGCAACATGAATGTGGACGTGGCCCTGAAACAGTTTCTTTATGCATAAAATTGTGAGCCTGGAAATTCTCAGAAACATATAAACAATAGTATGAGGGACTCAGACATGTATCCTCAATATATTCAGGGAATTTAGGAACATTCTACCTGGGTTGTCTGGATATTAAATAGAAATACAGCTATTTACTATGATAGTACAATATAGAATAGATAACACAAAGGAAGGATTGTTCTGCTCTTAAGCCCCATTTACATGAAACCAGGACGAAGTCAAACTGGAAGGAAAATTGAAATTGATATTTGTGGTGTTACTCTGAGTGTATATCCACACCGGGCGAGCTTGAAAAATATGCCCGGCCACGATGGGATTCGAACCTACGACCTTTGGAATACTAGCCCAATGCTCTTCCAACTGAGCTACGCGGTCAGGACGGTTCGAGTAAGTGATATTTCGGGACAGAATCTAGTTCCTTCGATACCAATGTATTCTAGTAATATGAATTTTTTCTGTGTTGGTGCAGTGTACTCAGGTGAATATGATATTTGTGGTACACCACAAATATCATATTCACCTGAGTACACTGCACCAACACAGAAAAAAAATTGAAATTGTCAACATGTTTACATGAGATCAGTACAAAAATCACAAAATTTTCAATTTATTCCCCTTGTTAGGCAATTTTCTTGTTCAGATGGCTTTTGTTAGCATATGTTGTTCCAATGTCAAGGTTACAGCCAAGACCGGTCTGAAATGTATTTGTGTTTACATTCATGCCGGTCTGAATTCATGCCAGTCTAAAGTCAATCGGCTTGATCCAGCCGGCAGAATGACTTGAGACTGGTCTGTCGAGTTATTTTCATCCCGGTCGCTTGTGAACATCTATTATAGATCATACTATGAGCAAAACAAAATGGTCCCGGTTTGACTTTGTTGTGGTCTCGTGTAAACAGGGCCTAATACAAAGCCATAGAACTTGCTTTGGAGATTATACTGGCCTCTGTAGCTCAGTTGGTTAGAGCGCTGCACCGGAATCGCAGGGCCGTAGGTTCAATTCCTACCAGAGGACCTTGTGCTGCATTTTTCACAGTCGTTCCTGGTTAGGTCTTAAAATGTATATATTCTCACTTGGATTACAAACCCTTACATTCTAAATTAATTTCACCAAGTGAAGTGCAAGAAACCATCATTGAAGTCCACCTTATCACAACCCGCACACCCGATTACCTATATATACATGAACTTACGGTTACAGCTTAACAGCTGGCCTCTGTAGCTCAGTTGGTTAGAGCGTTGCACCGGAATCGCAGGGCCGTACATGTAGGTTCAATTCCTACCAGAGGACCTTGTGCTGCATTTTTCGCAGTCGTTCCTGGTTAGGTCTTAAAATGTATATATTCTCACTTGGATTACACACCCTTACATTCTAAATAAATATTAATAGCCATTGAGTCAACATTGATATCCTCTCAATAGATCAATACATTAACAAATATAAATGTTTATATTGTTAACTTTAATGTATTGATCACTATTGAAAGGGTATCAATATTAACTCATTTAGCTAATATTTATCTAATCGCCAAAGCAAGTTCCATGGCTTTGTATGAGCGAACAATCCTTCCTTTGTGGACCCTTGTAAATATAATTGTATATTTCATACCTTCTTGTAGCCTGTATATATCATGATTTCGACAGTTCGACTTGCTTAGAACACATACTATGACAGTATTTATTGCTTGAAATTATAACCTGTCAATACAAAGCAATATCACTAAGTTTTAATGTATTTTAATAACAATATATTGTTGAACCAAATACAAAATATAATGCGGCCAACGGCAATGGCGGTTAAAATATACATGAATATATTACTATTTATGGCACATATTTACACACGAAACTTAAAAATATTGACATAGTTGAGCACTTACATTTACAATTATTGTCTGAATCTTCAAACAATGGAGAATTTCTTCTTATTTTCTACTATAATTTAAGAAATCTTGGCTTTACCAACCGACGTTAAGGTGGCTCCCTACAGTTATTCTTGTTTAAGCAATAATTCCGTAAAACAGGCTTATTCGTGCAGAACGCGAATTCTTTTCGACTTGGTGGCAATATTGGTCACCTAAGGAATATTTCGAACTAGATTTCGACAATGTCAATGTTCCCATGGCAACATGACGACAGCATAAAGCCTTCCAATTTAACCCATAAATGTACCGCTATCTCAAAAACGATGTCGGTGACCTATCTTTTTTATTTCATATATCAATAGGGAATGATGCTCTGCAACTGTGTTGAAAGTTTAAAAAAATTCTGTAGTGTGTGATTTTTTTAAAAGCGAAAAATTTATTGCGAAATTTCCACACTGCAGATTTTTTTAAAATTTGAAATTTATAAAATTTACCGCAAAATAAATTCGTGATCAAAATTTGAAGATAGGTCACCGATGAAACTAATGAGTAAAATGCAAATAAAGTTAGAAAATAGCCTCTTGTAACTCGAGAAATTCCCCTTATTGAAAAGCGTCGCTGACTAGTAAAAGATTGTACGCGGGCGCAGAACGAGTTGTCATTCAGCAAAATTGAGCGGCAATGTTGTTTTTACTGTTTTGTTTTTGTCAACTTTTCGATTTATTTGAATGCCATGGACAGCCAAGGATTATTGTGAAGGATTAAATCGATGAAAACAAGGTTGAAGTTAATTGAATCCTGCCGTTTACTCAATCTATGAGCTGTAACAGCCTATTAACAGGTGGACGTGTTTTTTTGTTTCATGTTTGGTTTTGTACTTTTTGCTAAAAATGAACAATTAGGCTATGAAACTGAAATATTTTTCTGTTTACATATAATCACTTTAATCTTGTAGAAACACGACTAAAAACGTGAACGTTTTCTTGAGAAGTAAACAACTTTTTAAACGTTTGTATGCAATTTTGCAAATGCTTTACAGTTGAGTCAGTTGACAGTGTATAAAAAAATTAAAAAATATTGTTTCGTACCTATTTTTATCTAGTGATATTCGTATCATATGTAGAATTGCTGTATAGACTCGCAAGTGATTTGGCACTCAAAACGAAGTATTATTCAACGCTTTTTTCCATTAGAAACCTTTCAGAAATAGCTTTATTTTTTAAAAAAGCATGGTCAATTTTTGTTTTGTTTTGATCATGCAGTTGCGTGGGATAGTTCACGTACTTGTCCCGCGAACATCCCGCACGGAACTGTAGGGAGCCTCCTTAAAGATCTCATGGATAGTGGTCAATTTGAATATGGAAATGTTATTCATAAGGAATGTATGTGGTTCTGTTTTAGTGATATTATACAGGAAGACCTTAACTACACAAGGGCCCTGTGGAACAACCACTACATTCGATCCTCAAGGCACAAAACTGTTCCAGGTCGGCCAGATGAGTTGTATTACTTACCAGAACGCCATGACAGTGAGGATCAGAAACAACCTGTGAATGCCGAGAAGCTTAATGAGGTTAGACAGCATGTGGCTGATCCGGTTAATCAGGATAATCAGGATGTCCAAGAGTATCTCAACTATGTTTGCACATCAGAAGGATTAGAAAAGCCCACTGATTGGAGAAGTGCTCTGAACTTATACACAATTTTAAAACAAATAGCTGAACAAGTGTAGATTTCAACAATTAATATAGTTTTTTATTGTTTGTATATTTTATCTTAAAAACACAACATTTTCAATGGTAGATTGCATTTATTTTCCGCACAGGGGGAGTTGAGGACAATGGAAAATCAATGGGAGGGGTGTAAAAAAGGCCTTGGAAAATGCAGGGGGAGGGGTGAAAAAGACCACAGAAATCCAGGGGGTGGGTTGATTAGAGACCAAAATCCAGGGCATGGTCTGCAATTAAAGTCATTTTTCAGGGGTATCTGCATAGATATCTTATATACACTAGATAGCGTATCTCTTTTAGTAAAATTGAAGCCAAGAATATTCCAGCGGTTACCCCCATTTGAATAGATGGCGGCCATGTTGGTGGTTCCCACTCGCTAATAAACGCTTAAAAACACCAATAATTTTCATCATTTGAATAATTTGAAAATGTATTTGGAATAGGTTTAAATTAACTTAATGTTTAAGTTCCCTGTTTAAGAAATAGAAAACATACGTCCGAATCTTCTAATTTCATGGGAATATCCTGAAACTGCAATCACGTCTTCAATTTTTGAATTGCAAAATAATTATATGCACTATCTAGTGTATATAAGATATATATGGGTATCTGGCAATGGATTTCTAGGAAATTCCAGGGAAGGGGGTATATACTGAATTCCAGGGGGTCACATTTAGCTGGGAAAAAGATGCAATCTGCCAATCTAATATTGAATAACTATCAATTTTGAACTAATCTTTTAACAAATGTCACTGTTCATATTAACTATAAAACAGTCAATTTTAACTTCAACAATAAAGATTAATGTAAATAACAATAAGATACTTGGCCAAGTTGCTTAGCTCTATCAACACAGCAGTATTTGTAATATATATGAACACTAAAACCATTTTCATTGTTTAAAATGGACATTTGAGACATATTTTAGTATTTCAAAAGCAGTGAATGGATTACAAAATATTGATTTTGGATTTGCTGAATAATTTTAAACAACTTGGCCTTTTACTCTTTTTTAAATGCCCCCTACATGTTGCAATAAGTTTATTCTAATCCAAATCTTAAGTTTGTCCAAATCCTTTGGAATTTAAGATGGCAAATGTCATATCATCTTTAAAAGAGGCATATGTGGTGTGTTTAATTGGTAAACTTAGCTCACAGGCACAAGTGTTGGCTTTGGGAAACTTACATCCCCTTTCCCCATGCAAGAACTTTACTGTTATTTCCAGACCAAGGGGAGGGAATTCTAAACATCCACTGATAAACATTAGTACATCTTTGAGCTCAAGTTGGCATTCACCCTCACTAGCATCCACTAAGAAGTCACCCCAGAAGCCCAATACTGCATTCTCTACTTGAAAAGAGTTAGAGCCCATTTCACTTCTATCATAACTTAATTTAGCTTCAAAACACTCAACAGTGAGCCTGTTTGGGGAGTAGCACATCAGTTGCCTGAACACACCTGGAAATTGTCTCATTTTATCTAATACTCCCAAAATGTCAAGGTCTTTCTGAAATTGCAGGATTGCACACTGACTTCTACTTACCAGGAACCATTTTATTAAGCTATTGGTTATGCTTAACTTATCTTCATAGGTTTTTACTGGTTTCCATGCCCCTGCAAGATCTACAACTGTTGACAGTCTTTCATTACTGTCAATAAATGTATTTACATTTTCTGGTGTAACATCATTGAGAGAGAGTATGACATCTTTTGTTGCATCATGCATATTTTCCATATCTGCAACTGTGGGTTTTACACCCTGAACCCCACCAACTAATGCTTGAAAAAGGAGGTTTGATAGGCAGTGAGGGACTGGACCTCCATGTACAAGTGAAAGTGCAATGAGCATACCTGTTAACCTATACTCTTCTTCCTCAAATGATTTTTGGTTTAAAGAAATATATCTTGAATTTTCATGACCAAAAAATAATGGGGACTCATATAATAAACTGTGTAATAACAAGGTAAAAAATTCACGCTTAGGGCCCCCCAAATCAACAGCCCCCTCTGATCAGCTTACATCATCCATAAACTTCACAGAGACTTTATGGCATGGATCAAATTTTTTACGGTTTAAGGCCCGTTTTGCACTGTCAAAAAGATGGGTACGGACAACATTAAACTTAGTAATATTACTGAAATCTACTTGCTGAGCTAATTCTGTTACCACTGCTTCAATTGTGGGAGTTTGAGCATCATCCTTGCCAGATGTAGACATTTCTACTGCATCATCAGAACATGTCTCTTCATTGGTGGACAGTTCCTCTAGTTGATCATCAACAGTGAAAAGTGCAGCATAAGTATTGTCCACATTCTCCATTTGCAATGCCAGGGCAATGGCAGCATCCGTCTCAATTTGCTCAGTCTGTTTTGGCTCTGTCTGCTCTAGCTCTGTGTCGGATGAAGTGCTAACTGACTAGAATCAACAACTTGAATAACTGGTTTCTGGGTCTTAACCGTTGATGGTTTGCGACGTTTCGGTTCTGTCTTCAATTTCTTGGATTGACTTCCTTCTGAATCACTCTCACCTTGACTCTCACACGAGGGTGAACTATAAATTGCTTTTTTCAAAGCAGTAAGTTTATAGTTGATCAAATCTGTTTTCAACGATAGGTAAAATGTAATGCGACTGTAGGGTTTCCCATACTCTTTCTTATACTTGTGAAGTACAAATGGTTCATCAGATTCTCGAAGCTTCTCGACATCTGTTGCATCGGAGTACAAAAGTTCATAGTCTCCAATAGATTTAATTTCCGCCATGTTGTGAGCTTTTAATTTACCGAAGGCCGCCATTCACAGTAACTTTCTCATCTAAACATTCAGCATTTCTATTCTTCTTCTCACGTCTAAAATATGTCGCTCGTTTCTCACCCTTCAGCTCCTTAAACTGTTTGTATCCTAACGTTTTATTACTGGATCGTTTCGTAATAGGAGTTGGAGTAAGCTTACTTGTTCCAGCGCCATCATTGCTTCTTTGGCTCTGTCCACAACGCGGGCAAAACTTGTATGAAGTTAGAAGTTCGGCAGAACATGACAAACAAGCAGCCATGTTTACGCTTATTTCATGCCGTCATGCGGTCGCGAAAAAGGCGGGAAATAATGAATTTAATGAGTATTGAGACCGTGATCGGTCAGCGGTTTCTTTGTGGTGTGAATCCGTGAAAGTGTGGCGTGAATCGTGAAATTGTGGCGTGAATCGTGAAATTGTGGTGTGAATCCGTGAAATTGTGGCGTGAATCACGGATTTGTTGGCGTGTTTCGTGTTATTGTGGGTGATTTCACTTTTTGTGCGTGAATGACCCTCATCGGCCACCGTACCTTAGAGTTGAAATGGTGTTTATTTTTAGTCGTCCGGGTGTCACAGTCTGGGTGGACGCGATATTTCGCTTTCAAAAGAAATCCGCCGGGCAGAACAAATATATGAATATACATCCTCCCCACCATCGCGCTAAGAACGGCCCTGACAGTCTGGCAATTACACAGGATAGTCGCTCATGATTCAACAAGAAATTCAACGATCCCACCCGATGCATGCAAAACGACCGTTATTTTTGGAGTGTCAATGTTTTCCAGTGTTTATGCATTGAAGGATAAACAACGAAATGTAATAAAATCTCTCAGAACTGGTGTGACTTTCCTAGAAATAAAGTTTAAAGCCAAACATGTGAGGTGAGACAAGAGGTTTGGAATGCTGTAAGAATATTAAATTGATAACCAAAGACGTTTATCCCGATTGGGAGGCGGGGATGTGTACTCAACCTTCAACAGATAAGTGTTGCTGAAGTTAAAGGTTCTTGCTCTTCATATAAGGGAAGGTGTGGTTCCATTACACAACAGACCGCACCTTTTGTCTCTGTTGTCCAGAGCCTGCGTGGATGCCTTAATAAAAGGCGTCTTGTTTCTTACAAATAACTTTGAGCTTGGTGCAAAAAACTTACGGGAACTCTTTTCACATATCGTAGGCCTTGTTAAACCACACGGTGCTTTTCTTATTTTTCCATCAAACACCCAACAACCACTGTCCTGGCTACTTGTAGCCTGCAAATGGAAAATCAAAGTTTGGTAGGCTAAACGTTACGCTACACAACTTCGTTCAATACTTATACTTTGGTTATCATCCTTTTTTGTGGACAGAACTCAATGAAAGATTAGATTTTCTACCTAATTAACGTTGTTTCACTGGGGGTTTTCATTTCCACGCACATTTCCATATATCGTGAAACCATGAGTATAATATATTTAAGAAAGAAATTAAAAATTATATATTATCGTATAATCTTTAAACTGAATGAAATTTACGTGGAAGAGACTTATACATACACCTCCAAAAGTTCAAAGAAACTTACCAACTAACTGCAAGTTCGCTTGCTAATCTCTAACTAAGAATTAATTCGATCTTTCTTCTTTGTACTGTTAATTACAGTTAAAATTAAGTGCATCCTTGTTTCTTAAGCCCGTTTTCCATGCACTAGGCGAAATTGCTCGTGCGCCGCGACAAGTAAAAAAGTAGGAACCGATCCAACTTTATCGATTTATAATCTATGCAATACCTCTGAAAAGATGTTAATCCAAATGCTCAAGATTGTTCCGTATGCCCAGTTTGTATACAATTTTTGCAACCGTACGTTGAAGGAAATCTCATTCGCATAAGATGCAAACATTTCGCCACCGATTTTCTATAAGTATACAAGAGTCGATATTGATGATCGATTTTGCCATCACATGACTTCATTGTGTATATGGAACATCGTCATTTTACGTTAATTATGTATCAGGAATCCCCAAATCGTGTGATTTTCAGCATCTTTCGCGCTAGAATTTTAAAATGGGCAATTTGATGGAAATCGCGAGTGGAAAAAGAAAATATCGCGTGGAAAAGGAAAACACCGCGTGATGGTGCGGTAAAATCGCACGATTTGCCGGATTCCTGCATGCATGATCCATGTATTACATATATACTATACGATAGGTATCTATTTAATTGGGTAAGTATACTCATGCAGTGGTCCAAATATCGCCTACCCTTGAAAGATAGCGCTGCAGTTGCTATATAAACATATACCTATAACTTTCGAATTAATTTAACTAGTTCGATATGCATTTGTACGAAACTCACGACACATATAATAACTTCGTAATCTTATTCATTCTCGAGTATAATTCTTTAAAATCAAGAAGTGTAAAATGTTCCGAGGTTGACACACCTATATGTCATATACAATTCAGCCATCTGAATTCATAAATGCAAGGAAGTTCAACAAGTTAGCACATACTCGGGAGGTGGATAGTGCTTTTCACGCAATTTGATTGGTTGCTCAGCTCGGGATACCCTTGCACTATTCATCATGGGACAAAAACAAAACGGCTTCCTGTTCCGGTTACAAAATGGCTTCCTGTTCCGGTCTATTAAACAAATTCGAAGCTGCGATTCCACCAAACACAAAGAAAGCCACAACGCTTTGTTTGACAGTGTGTAAGAGGTACTTTTAAGAGCAATAACCACAATGATTTAATAAGTCATTATGCATGCCTTATAGGTAAATTCCGTACACTTATATTTACAGGCAAAGAAGTTACTAAGTTACTCAAAAGAAGTTACTACCTTTTTGGAAGTTTTTTTATCTACTGATAAATATAGGCAACGTGTGATTTTTACAAGGCCCTGCCAAAGTCGAATATATATTCAGCAGTCCTAGAACATTCATTGTAGCAATACGTTAGCTAGATCCATACAATATAAACACTAACCTTACACATATCTTGGGAATTTTTAAAATTTTGAGCACTTCTTAGATTATAATAACATTTTCTGTTTAGATAAATCCATCCAAATGGACATAATCCTTAAAGTGAAATCAACATTTATAGTTAACAATGGATTTTTTTTAAAAAAACCTTCAATTTATTGTGAATTAAAGAGAACCCTTTCTTATCTTCTTTACACCAATGGACTTCAGCATATCTCGGTATAGGTGTTTTATATACTTAGACTTAGTGTAAACCATGCATTTTCATGTGTTATGTTTTGTTCTTGATAACGTAGCCTCCTACCAAATATGGATAAGCATTTTCCTGTATAATTGTCCTGGTAAACCTCTGAAGCAACAGCTCACGGCAGCAATTTCTAACCTATAATCCGGGCGAATTCTGAAAACTGTTGTCAACAAGTACTTACCTGTCGAAAATATTTGTGTCGGCGACCGTAGAAAAGGCTGATAAATCACGTGCGGTAGCTCTGTTGCTCTTCTTTTATCCTTAATGCGCTTCATGATTAATTCAGGCTTTACATTTCCCCACCAGTTATTTGAGGCATTTACAACGGTACCAGGAAAAAGGCTTGGCAAGGTACTAAGTTCGAACTCGTTGCTTGGATTAGTAAAGTAGTTTTCGTTGATAATTTCACGACCGTTAGATTGAAGGAGCACTGTATGTAAATATCCCTTATTCAAAAAGAATATATTTCTTTTTATGACGGATGTGATGTTCTCTTTACTTCCACCAACAAAGTTCATTGTATACCTTGCAGTATTGTCATAAAATACGTTTTCTATAATTGTGGCAGCTAAATTTTTTACGACAACCATGTCATGTGGGAAGACAATATCGTTAAGGTGTAAGTGGTTTCCAGCCATAAGAAGTTCACTAGATGCATCGCGGCTGAAGACGACAATATAAATAGCTTCGCTACCGTTTATGTTACGATATATAATGTTATTAACTATATTTACCATCGCTTGTTTCTTAAATAGGTATATGTGGATACCTCCTTGATTGGTACTGGCGAGAACGTTATTCGAGATTTCTATTGTGTCATTGTTGCGGACCAACATTTGAATTGATGGTTTAATTGGTCCACCTTTGTTTCCCTTTACAGTGATGTGGCTACGCTTAATCGTTACACGATTGGACACTGTAAGATCTGAAGTATAATGAACAGCTGCACCAGATATTTCTTGAAAAGTGCTCTCATCAATATTAATGCTAACGTCTTCGTGCTTCAACAGACCTTAATATTAAAATTTTCCAATTGAGCATTTCATTTCTGGCTAATTAGGGAGGGGGAGATAAGTTATTCGCTGTTATTCGTGTCATTCACTGTTATTCGTGTTATTTGTGAAAAGAACGACGTGGCACATCCATGCATAAAACGGTAAATTAGCACACAAACCTTAACCAAATGTTTGGCTACTGGGTAAACGATAACAGGATATAAAGGCCAAGAAAGAGAAAAATCATGGATAATAAAGTTGAAAGAAGACGTAATAATGGGATGAGGTTTCTTTGGGGCAAGTGTATCATGTGCAGAAACGATGCGGCAGTATAGTTGTGTAGCAATAATATACAACATACAGTCTTATTTTTCACCCTGCTCGGTTTCCTTTGTTCTTATCGGGGAATATATTCAATATTCCCCTCTAATCAATTTCTGTTTAATAATCCCCTCTAATATTCACCTGCAATTAATAATCCCCTCTAATATTCACCTGCAATGTCTTTGCAGCACAAAAAGTGAGAAAAAACGGCATAACGAAGGCAATATGGCATTAAGAATTATTTCTATTCTGACTCATTAACGCGACCTCGCAATGTGAAAAATAAGTACGTTATTTTGAGGCACCTCGGGGATATGTGTTTATTCACCTCGATGCTGCGCGCATCGGTGAATAAATCACATATCCCCTCGTTGCCTCAAAATAACCTATACATATTGAATAGTTTGAAATACCGATCTTACTCATCACTCATAATTTTAAACTTAAATGTTGCATGAAAAGAAATTATGAAAAATATACGCTGTTGCACAGGGCATCTTTAAATACCATAGCTTGGTGGAGCATTTTTCACAGTGGGCCCTGAGAGAAAAAATAGGCTTGCGGTCCCAGTGGGCATTGCTGTCACAGTGGTTTGCTGTCACAGCGCCAAATACCCTGTGGTGATATATATGGTTGGGTTCCAAATCGCGTGACTTAATGTTCTGGGGACAAATTTACGGTATACCAGAAAACTAGTGCATCACGTTTGTTGGCAATCGCAGAATTTTGCGGTTAAGCGCAGTAATATCATTCCCTAATCAAAAGAAATATATATCCTTACCTGTTTTGCCGATAACGGTAATTTCAGCTAAGAATCCTCTTAAGGTTGATATGACTGCTTCTATCACCAATGAATTTGATGGTATAACCGTAACTTTATCCAAATATTGACGAGTATTCCAATCGTATATATTTCTGACAAATGAGGGATGACCGCCGGCAATAATTTTTATGGAGTACGAACTTCTTACCCAGGATAGAAGGCGAAAATGAATTATGGTATTGTTTGGGGATAGGATTTCTAAGCCGCAAAATATATCTCTAATCTCGCTCCGTTGGTTAAGGAAAACATACGATTGACTATCGACATAGAGTTTTTGTAGTGGATCGCATAAATCATGTTGCCCTAGATAAGGCTGGAAAAAGGTCATATTTTTAAGTGGGGCTATCGTCACACCATGCTTGTTTCCTCCTTTCATTGATGATCGAGATATGGAAATTGATCCTTTGTTGCCCAAAATGACTATTGCTGGAAATTGCAAGCTGTTCTCAATGTTAATATGTTCAAGTGCTATCATCTGTTTTTGCCCGATGAATTCAATACCGTTACTTTCGATGATATGAAGATGTGTTATCGATGGCGAACGTTCAATAATCTGAATTGCAGACGCATCTTGATCATGCAAATGACCTCCACTGTGAATAAAAATATTTCTCAGCGAAGACTGTTCGTTTTCATGGTAATAATCACTTGAATTAACACTCTTTGGAAGGGCAATTCTTATATTTCCCCATCGAAAATCTCTTTCGCATTCCAGATAGACTCCGTAATATTCTGAACCACAATAATAAACTGTTTGGTTTTTGCAGTTTGATAAAGATGTTTCATTACCACGACAATTAAAGGAAACTTTGTACAGACTACTACGTCCAAAGTATCTTGTCTCATGATTGACATATCTACCATAACTTAATTGTCTACAAGCTACTGACCCATCTCTGGAAGTAAAGTAATAACGACATGCCCCCAGCCATCTACCACCAACACGTATTTCAAGTTTCCCCCTATATTCACGGTCTCCTCCAACAAGCCGAATCGATATCGTTCGTTGTACATATTTACATTTACTTTCCAAAGAGCAAAATTTTATTTCTTCGTTCACTGTTCCATGAGCAACGATATTTCCGAAAACGAGCAACCCAATATTTGGCTTCAAATATAACTGAACGCCAGGTTCAATAGTAAGTGTCACATTCTCTGATATAGTTAAATCATTCATAACAACGTATGGACTATATTTCGTGGTCAAACGCAGAGACGAGTTAACATATCCACCAATCTGAGATTGATTAGAAAATACTCGTGATGTTATAACGTCTGTGAAGTTCCGTGCAGCAGCAGCTGGAAGGTATTTTACTTTTGGTCTGTCATTCCAGTTCTCAAAGTGAAAAAGTCTCTTGTGCAAATTCACCGTGGATGATGTGCCCCAGTAATTGAACGTAGCATCGATATCGAAGTTTTCAGATAATATATAATTTGAACCGCATGGTCGTCCGATAAATAACTCCTTCTCCATTAGTTCGTTGTCAAAAACATTATGCTGAATATTATAGCGGTTGGAAATACATCCAAGGAGTCCCACTGAGTATGAACGCACATCAGTCACAACATTTTTCGGGGAGTTAGATGGTACACCTTCATTATCTTCCAAAATGTTGTTTTTAAAAGAAAAAAATCCCGCTGCCCGATTTGACTGAATATGAACCTTTATCATAAATGAACACTTGTTCTTCATGAATGTGTTTTCGTTGATATCGGTAAATAATGTACCTATTCCTTTCCCAGAAAAGTCAATTAAGGCATCATCTGGTGAAAGAGAGTTGTTAACGAAAATGTTTTTGTCGATTAAAATTGAGGACCGTGAGGAGTCAACGGAATTCTTCCACATTCGAAGTACGGTGTGTGAATTGCCAACAAATGTATTGTTGTAGAAGGTAAGGTTATTATTAGATTGATCTAAATGCAATTCAAATCCAGGATGTTTTGTTCGCGAAATGTTGCATTCATTAATCTCTAAACTGACTTGCGGTTTATTGTTATAATATGAATAACTGTAATATATTCTACTGTTCTCCACCAGTATGCAACGACGCAATATTACTGCCCCTCGTAATCTATAATTGGTATGATAATAACCATACGTGCGTATTACATAAGAGTTCCTGCCTAGAATACAGCTTTCCAGTTCTATATTTACGCTTCGATAATTGTAGTAAGATATTATATCCAATCCATAATGACAGTCATATATTTCAGAATTTCTGACCGACAAAGTTTGAGAAGAGTCATGCAAGGTTATTGCAGTGTTCCCACTCGTTATCACACAATTGTCTATTGAAATATTTAAAGAAGAAGAAGAAGTATAAATTCCGTAGCTGTTACCTTTTAATGTGACATTTTGCAAATTGAGATATCTTACATCACTGTTGTAATGTAATTGTATTCCGTAAGTGTTACCTTTTAACGTGATATTTTGCAAATTGAGATATCTTATATCACTCATGATCTGCTGTATTAGTATTCCGTAGTAATTCTTTTCTAGTACACCTCCAAAAAAACTAATGTCTTTATTATCAGTCTTTTGGAATGAAAGTGCCTTGCTACCTAAAAATATAAATAAAATAAAACAAATTAAAAAGTTGTCATATTTATTGTGAGGTCCATATCTGTAGTTCCACAACTTTTTAGGCATTTTTACAACAGTTGAAAAAAATCACTATCGAGTAGATAACGCTATTCGGCCTTCGTACAACCCAGTTTATTATCGACAATCGATTAGAATACATATCATGGAATTGACTGTTTGCATATTACATGCCTATTCTTACTTAATATTCACATCAACCAGTAGCTGAGGATGTAATAGTTTTTTTAAGAGATTTGATTAGGTCTAAAACATTATTACTCGGAGCGTTTTTTATTGTATAAAGTTCAAATATTTTTGATCTCGTTAAAACTTTACATAGAGTCGTAACTCTTAGGTATTTCAAAAATTTATTGCGGAAAATATTTGAGATACCATTAATACGCTTTGGCACTAAAGTAGCCATTGCTTCAAACTGTCTAAGCTTCGGAATATTAAAGTTATCATACCCGATAATCGAGAACCCAAATTTTATTTTAGTGATTAAACACACTAACTAATTAAACTCATAATACCTTCTGAACTAAAGATAACAAGTCTTTTTCTTGACCCCGACAGCCATGCCTTCCGCCAGTAACGCAGGGTCAGGTTACCTGGTCCAATGATGTACACGTCATGTTGCCTTAATGTGAATTCTGTTCCATTAGACGAATTTAAATTGGATTTACTAATAGTAAATGTTTCACCAGATATCAAAGATATTTCTGTAGCTACTAAGGTTATTCGAGACAGAATTGATACTGTGAGAAAACATTCGACATCCTGGTAGGAATAAGATGACTTTGACATCGTAATGATCTTCATGTCGTCCATGCCCATAATTACGCTCATATTTTGCTCGCACATTGAAATTTCCTTTCTCAACATGAATGTTGGTGCAACTAAAAAATCAACTGGTTTAATTTCTATCTCATAAAGAAAGTTTTGTATATTAAATTCTAGAAAGTAAAAGCCTCTATAGGTGCCAAACACGCTACAATTATAGCATGTTAACGCCGACGATGTCTCAATTCCATGGCTAGCGCTATTATACCCGTGACCCCTGTCATTTCGAATTAGGACGTTATTTATAACAAATCCAGGTTCTTGAAAAACTATTTTAATACCACTTTGAAAAAAGTCGTGAATTTCTACGTCACTAAGAGCTTGTCTCAACACGTCAAAGTGCAAGACATAGCTACTGATATCGTTACGGATTTGACCTCCACCACGTTCAAACTTAACGTGTGATATTTGACTAGCTTTAGCAGTTTCACGAAATCTTATTCCACGCCAGTAACCAGGGTCACATCTCGCGGTCCATAGACCACCATAGCACGATACTCCCCAACCATCGAAGGAACAAGTACTGATATCATGATGGATATTGGAGTTGCATCTCAGGTATCTCCACCAAACTGGTTTTGTGCTACTGGAGCTAGGCGTATAACTATAGCTTCTGCTATAACCCTCATACCCCAGCTGCTTGCATAAGACAATACTATTTGAATACGAGTTTCCGTCATCGCATATTGTTCCCCACGTTTTGTTGTAAAATATCTCAACAATTCCCTCCCAAGGTTTCGAACCATGGACAAGGCGAAGAGGATATGCTCCAAAGTTAGTAAAACCACTAAACTTCGTTGTGATGTCGAACTGTATTGGATTATTCCATTCTCCTAAGAGCTCCAACTTGCCATAAACATGAAATCCAATATTAGGGAGAACGTTTATTTGAACACCTTTTTCAATTGTTAAAATTGCATTAGGATAAATTACAACATCTCTTATCACCGTGTAAGGAGAATTGTCTTTCTCAAGGACGATGTAATCAGTTACGTGACCACCTAGTACGCTACCATTACGAAAGTCCACCCTTGTCTCATTGGTGGAAACGTCGGAAAGATTAGCACTTGCAAGAAAAGGAGAAAAGTTTAGCCGAGGTAAATAATTTCGCCAACGGAAATCGAAAATCTTCAAAATTATTTCCTTTCCGTTTTTGGAACCCCACCAATTGTATTTACCGTCAATTTCATATGGCTCGAAAGTTTGCGTGAGTATCAATTCCCAAGGGAAGAGTGGGTTTTCAAAGAAATTCTCATTGACAGACGTCTGTATGTGTCTGCTGGAGCAAATTACAGCAGCCACATTGTTGATGGAATTGTAAGGAAATGATAGATAACGTTGACGAAGGCCATTGGCAATCAGACTATTTCTGGTGAAGTTAAAACTGCCCATAGATAAGGAGTTCTTAGTAACAAGGTTAAAGATACTTTTATCAACTTCATTGTGCACCATGCTATTGTCGTGAATGAGAACGTTCCCACTGCTTACAGTGACGTCAACCAATTTTTCGGCTGTGTTATTGAAAAATCTGTTATGTAATAATGAAATATCATTATTAGAACCTTCATGTAATGCTGCAACAATTGCACTTTTTTCTAAAACATTCCTTTGAAGAAAATTTGAAGTAAGGATGATGCTTGTCGACTCCTTGGGTTGAATATCAACAATTCCCCTACCAGTATTGTCCAGAAAGTCATTTTCCATTAACAAGACGTTAATTCTGAATACAGCGGAACAGTACCAATAATAGGTTCGCTTTAATATTACTGAGGTACCTCGCATTTGATTGTTTCTCCAGTTGTTATTTGCTAGAGCAATTGTCTGTAAACCGCTGCAATGATACCCTGAATAGTCCACGTCAACCAGATTCTCGCAAGTATTATTAAAAATATTGTTATTGGCGATCTTAATTACAGATCTTGCAACATCACCTGAGATGAAAAATTTCAACATCTTCGTCGCGTCGTTGTTATGAAAGGTGTTTCCTTTTGCGTAGAAAGAGGCATAGTAACTCATGGATGATACGAAGATCGAGTTACCGTTGTGATGAAATGTGTTGTTCAATATTTGTATTGCAGATCGTCCGCCCGACACGAATATACAATTTGCATTTGTATTTGTTATAAGAGAATTTCTTATGACCGTCGTCTCGTGATTCACATCAAGACTGATTCCCATGTCTGTAAATCGACGTATAGTCACGTTCGAAATCACGTGAATGTTGTTTTCCAGTAAACTTTCTGAAAAAAAAAGAAGAATATTTTGTCCTCAATGTCGATTATTGAATGTTTGAAGTAAAAAATGTAATCATAAATTTACGAAACCCAACCTAGTACCCAGGCTCTTTAGTAATTAAATTCCCCGCGCGTCTAAAAACTCACCCAGAGCTCAGAACGCTATTAATTACTAAAGAGCCTGGGTACGAGGCTATACGAAACCCATTATATAATATATGGCTTGCGTATAAGTGCGATTTATTATGTTTTAAAGTAAAGTTTCACGTGCAATATTTTCTTCGCGCCCACAACGCAACGGGTTAAAGTGGCAGCACGTGCTATGCCATTCTCATCCGGTCAACATAGCTAGGCCAAATTCACGATTTCTTGTTGTTGAAATTTGCTGTCCTAAATTTTGGACAGAAGTTTAAAAGTTTGATCGCTGTGAAGTGTGAGTGCGGTCGCGGTTGACAGCAACTAATCCAACGTTCCACAGAACTCAAGAATAAAGGAATACCAACTGGGTTTCCCTGCAGGATAGCGTGGTCATCCATGCACGCGGATCGGAAAGGAATAAAATAAATACGAGCTGCAGGCGAGTGTTTTTTACGCTTTCCGACTATCGTGCACGGAAACTATTTGGTAATTGTTTTATGAAATAACTACAGTGAAACAAGGGATAAATTAAACTTTATTAATTTAATTATATACATTTTTGAATCTACGAAGTAGATTATATGCTATCGACGTGTTAGCTGTTAGCTGTTAGCTGTTCACTGTTAACTTAGCCAATCAGTGACCAGTATTACCAAAAATTACGTAATTACAAATCACGGCTTGGTCGCAAGACAATCCAATATGGCGGTAAAGAGGGGTTAAAATTTATTATTTATATTTATTCACGCATTGAAATATGATGACTTGTGGATGAAAATGGAGCATGCATTCGACTACACAGCCAGAAACGCGCAAGTTGCAACAAGTCTGTTGACAACTTGGAACCGACTTGTTATCAAGAAGCCGATATCAGGATGCGTTCGCATGGCTTGCAACAGCTTGTTGACAACAAGTCTGTTGCAAGTTGTCAACAGACTTGATGCAAGTTGTGAACTGCATACTTGATGCAAGCTGTGAACTGCAGGCTTGATGCAAGTTGTGAACTGCAGACTTGAGGCAAGTTGTGAACTGCAGGCTTGATGCAATTTGTGAACTGCAGACTTGATGCAAGTTGTGAACTGCAGACTTGATGCAATTTGTGAACTGCAGACTTGATGCAAGCTGTCATCCACAGACTTGATGCAAGTTGTCAAAATGCTAAGCGAGGAAAGCGCCTTATGAAGCTTCGTGTATGCACTATTTTGAACAAAAAACGGCCAAACAAGTTGCCATATTTCAGTTGTAGTGTTTCGTAAAATAACAAGACGTTTATATAACCAACTTGTGAGATAATTTTTGAGCAAAACAGCCGAAAAAATACGACAAAGAAGGTTCTTATCGCAAACAATTCTCAAAATTAAATGGTCTTTAAGTCCGACCGAAATATGACAACCTACTTGCATCTTTTTCTTCAAAATAGTACATACACAAAGCTTCAAAAAAGCGTCTTTCTCTTTCGCAGATTTTTCACTTGAAATTTGAAAGAAATTGTGTAACGAATTTCATATTCATATCAACGATGAAGACTCGGTTGTTCATGTATTTTTCATTTCTTAAGCTCTAGATCTTGTATTCTCATTGCCACTTTTTTCAAGATCAAACGAGCTTTGAGCTTTTTTCGCTTCCGTGTGAACGTGTTTGATTTTACTATTTTAGTTCGCACTTCGCAGTTGTTGAAATTTTGTTTGAATCAAAAAGTAAACTGACAGAGCGACAAACTGTTAAAGACAAAAACAACTGAACATGATTACGTGATTGATATGTTTGTAATATTTCGTCCAATTGCAACGAGGAATGATGACGTGTGCATACGCCTTTATCCAATCAGATTAAAGAAATATAGCGATAGCACACGTCAGCAAGTTGTTCCTAAATTTTCATTTTTATAAAATTTTTAATTATTTCATTTGCGACACAGAGTAAAGATATACAGAGGCGGAACTCCAGGCAAATCATGTCCCCACTTTTTTAATGCGCATACGCGACCCTCTGGCAAGTATCATGCACATTTTTTATCAGGAAAGAGATAGGGAAATGCAAAATTTTGGCAGTAAAACGGCGATTTTAAGCGCAGTAACCGATCAATCTTCATTTTCTGCACGAATTTTGCAAATAAATGGCAGACTGCGTCTTCTTAGCAAAAGCGAATTGAACGAAAACCATTTTTAACGGCGAAAATGAGAAAAGACACCCGAAGGCGTGAGAATTTCTGGCAATCTGAAAATTCGATTCTGTAGACCTGAACTCCAGCTGGAACTTGGCAACTTTATATGTGAGTTTTTTTCTCTAGCTCATATATATAAAATTATCAATATATTTTTGTGAAGTGCAATGTTGTATCAAAGGGTTGTCGTTAATTTAAACATTGCATAAACAGCATTCAGATACGAAAATGAACATCAACATTCAACATTCAACATGGACTGATAGAGTCATGGACATGGAGCCACAGTACTCTAAAGTACTCGTATAGACTTTATTTAACTTATATGTTGACCCAATGGTGGGGGATTGATCAAATTATACTTTATAGTGATTCCCCTGGATTAGTGCATTGGTTATATATTGCCAGTGCACTGACAACCTTTTTTTGGCTCTCAAAGATCAATTTCTCAGACATGGCAAGTCACTGTACATGTTTAATAAAAATCTAATCTGTTTATTTTATTTTGCTTTTCTAGATTGCCAATCATTCCTGTTGAACTACATTATTCATTACAATGAATCAGATGCAGAATCTTACAACTATGTTAATTTGTTTGCCTGATTGGGGAAAACCTGAGACTATTTGATCTTATTGGAATGCCTACCAAGTTTACATAGCCTCAGGCAATGTTTATATAATTAATTAATTGACAACCCATTAGTCCCATCCAGTTCACCAGAGCATTTTGCAAATTATTTGTAGATAATATTTTGACACCACTTTCAATTGGCAGCTGTGCTGAAGATTCTGATGCCTATTTGATTGCATTTCACCCTAGCCAATCTGATTTATCTGCAGGAAATGATCAGACAAGCCCACCACTAATCCAAGCAGTTGAAGATACCGACTACAAAACAAATGAAATTGAACAAAACTTAAATAGTCTGCATAAACTTATGTGTCAGGATATTTATTAAGGAAGTGCCTTATCCAACATAGCTGTCCAATATGTCATCATAATTTTGTGACAAAGGATGTCAATGACAGTAGTCTCTGCTATTCTGCATGTTCAAGACCTCTGACCTTTGAAGGCGTAAGCAGTGCAGGCGGATTAACAATCCGTAAAGAAACGTTTCTTTGATGGAGAATACATTTGTGAATGTGGTTAACAGTTGCACAGAAAGTATTAAAAACATAGGTAGTTTAACTTATAATTTTTGCTCACAAATCCCAAAGCTACATGGAACCTGATGGAAGTGTTTCAAATCAGCACCCATGCTTTCTTATTAATGTAAAAGACAGGAAAGCAATACGTTTGGCCATTAATTTAGCGAGATGGGAATCTGCTTCTTGGCAGAACATCACAAGCACCGAGATTGTAAAATATGGCCATGCGGTACAAAGATTATACTATTTTTTTTCTTTGTATTTAGCCTATAAACGTACATCTTTTTACATGAAAATAACCACTCACCATTTATCTTTCAAATTTGAGTCCCAAAATGAAGATCGGTGGAGCAACTTCGCAAAAATATTTATTTTTCTACTTTCGAACAGTGTTTTTCCTATGCTTTTGACTGAAAATACGACGAATGACACTTGCCAGAGCAATTTGCGTGGCGCGTGAAAATGACGTTGCACGGGGACACAAAGAACAAAGGAATCGCCGCGAGTTCCGCCTCTGTATACTCTGTGTTTGCGACTTGCGAGAATTTTTCTACAGCTGTCGATTTCAACTTATCTAATTTTATTCATCCGAAATAGCTGTATAGACTGCTAACTGCAAAATAATCCTTTTGATTTAAAATACAAACATATCCATTGTTAAATATTCATGTATAGAGCGATAATAATTGAGGAAACTGATTTTCACGGGCGAATTTAATAGCCAAACAATAAACAAAGTCTGTATAGCTGTGAACAAGTCAAATGAATTTGTTATTAACTTGCAACAAGTCTGCAAATGTCAAGTTGCAACAAGCCTGATTTTAACAGACTTGCTGCAAGTTCTTTTATCGGACTTGTCAAGACTTAATAAGTTCTTTGTATGTCTGCATGGCGATAAAACATATAATAGTTTTGTTTGTGGAAACACCACGTAAATTTATTACTGCAAAGCTTTCGATCCGTAAGCCCGGATCTTCATCAGTTCAGAAATCTAAATTAAAAGTGCGAAAGTTGCCTGCTATTGCTCTGAATCGGCAAAGCCATTTGCTGAAAAATTATGAACCACATGGCGAATTGGCGAAATATTCGGTATACGTACTATTTTGTGACGAGCCGACACGAAGACGGCCAAGCGCTTAAATTTTCGCGACAATTACAACTACGTTTGCTTATATAAACGCAACTATGTTTTTCAAATAGTTGGTTGTTTAAATGTTCATAATAATTACAATTAATAAAACGTTTGTGACGTCTCAAGTTTAAATCGGCTTGATCACGAGGCCGCAATTTGCATCAAGGTTGTTCCAACAACTTGACGCAGGCTTGAAAATATCAGCTTGCAACAAATCTATTAAGAACAACTTGCGACAAGCTTGTTGAATCAACAATGCTGTTGCAAGTTGTTCTAACAGACTTGCTAAACCTTGTCATCAACAGGCTTGTTACAAGTTGTTCCAACAACTTGATGCTGGCTTGATAATATCAACTTGCAACAAGTCTGTTTTAACAACTTGCAACAGCATTGTTGATTCAACAAGCTTGTCGCAAGTTGTTCTAACAGACTTGTCAAGACTTGTTATCCACAGGCTTGCTGCAAAAACCGCAGTCGACCATTGCCGAGACAGCACCGCAATTTGTTTGTCCCGTAATCGGAAATTAACTATCGTTTCCCAATTTTCGCATCTAAGCGTCTTTCAATTTTAATTTTCCGAAGTTATCAGACGATTACAAATTTCGAGACAAATTTGCGTTTTAAAATGTCGACTCGAAATTGTCCGCGTATGCTCGAGAGAGAGAGAGTTATTAACCTGTATATTTAGAAGAGGAAGCCATAAAAGTTTTGAGATTAGCGGCTACAACAACAGCACTTACCATGGAGCTTCAAAACTATAGAGCCGTCCTATATAGTCCAAACCATTGAATTCGACTTCAACTGTAGATCCTTGCTTGTCACTGTAGCAAGAGTATACGATTTGCTGTTCACGAGTGAAATACCTCGTGCAACAGTTCTTGCATATTCGAAATATTCCCGACGTTTATAATGAATGTATATTAATGACTCAAGTTGTTGATTTTCCCCCTCCACTTTCTCGACAAACACAATATTAATAAACACAATCATTTATTTTTGTGGGAGAGGGGTTCGGGGTTGTGAAGAGTCCATTTACAGTATATGACAAGCATCATGCCTACTCATATGTCACACCCTATTAGCTGCACTGATTCTGAACTGGCACTGATAATCTGACCAAGATTCACTTGGACAGTCCTAACCTGACCAACTGGAGCACGAAACCCCAATATGGACAGTCCTTACCCTGACCAATCGGAGCACAAAACCCCTATGGACAGTCCTTAACCTGACCAAAGGCACTAAACCCATATGGCCAGTCCTTAACCTGAACATGGGGGGTAAACCCCCATGGCCAGTCCTTAAATTTAGATATATTATGTGTGACATATATTGAGTCTATGGGCCTGAAGTTGACATTTTATGGAGACTTCATCCCGAACCACAATTCTTTATTCTAATCATTCAACAAGAATTTACAAGCAAAAATATTTTCTATGCACCAATAATATCCACAGTGAATTACATACGCTAGTCTACCAACAATGTTTGTGACTTTTGCACTTGAATGTGCTTCCTTGTACTTTTGATTGTTCCAGAATAATGTCCTTGAGAATTACATATGCTAGTCTACCAACAATGTTTGTGACTTTTGCACTTGAATGTGCTTCCTTGTATTTTTAATTGTTCCAGAATAATGTCCTTGAGATTGGTTGGCAATAACAGCATCCCTTTGTACGTAGTCATCCACAGTATTATATATACCAAAACATACAATACATGTCTATCTATCTATATCCTTCCATGGGAACAGGTATATTGTCAATATACATAAGAATGTTATTACTGCATTCCCTAATATTATAAACATTAAAACTTTAACTTATTTTTTCTTTTTTAATTTTAAAAATGGAGTACAGTGAAGGTAAGCAGAGGATAGGTGGGTGGGTGGGAAAATCTTTCGATAATGTTACTCTGTCGACATGTCAGAGTAAATTACGTTATTTTGCATGAACTCGTGCATGTTATGTGCCAATTAGGATGGGCTGTGTTGTGCCCTATGATTGGTCAAAGCCCAGAACAGAGTCGTACAAGGTTTTCAATTGGTTCACAGTGTGTTTCACGGTTTGTTCACGTGAATGTGTGCTAGCTGGCAGAAGATGATCTTTGACCTATCTGTCAAGACCTTAGACCTAACTGTCAAAGATCAGGCGGTGTGTGTCACGAAATCCCACCAATCAGGTGCGGCCATTTCGGCAGTGTTTCGAGTAGACAATTAAAGCGATTTACAGAGTGATTTATCCTGGGTTTTCGTCGATTCTCAAGTGATTTCTGTCATAATTTAAGGAAGAAACTTAGTTGTTTTGTTTTATAACTTGGTCTGCTACTGTGTGTATTTTGTGAAGGCGGTTGGAATCTATCTCGACTCGTCAAGAGCGATTTTAATTTAATGTACTTCGCATTCGCCATATTGGATTTGACTCGAAAATTATGCTCAGGAATTTCTTCTGAAACGGCTTTACATTAAGACAGAACGATATACTCTTCGTACAATCAGATGGTGTAAATAGTTTATTTTTAAATTATTGGGGTCTACCCGGGTCTACCCCGCTTAGTTCTCGTGTTATGGGCCGTTGAAAATGAAGCGATCAGCGATAGTGAGTGGTTCAACTCCTGGGAAACCTGCTGTCAAAACGAACAAAAGGCAAGGAGAACCTTCCTCTAGAAAGTCGTTGTTCGATTTTAAGACCGAGAAGGTGTGTATAGTATTTTTATACTTTGAAATTGTTGTATGCTAACGTAAATTTTTGTTTGTATTTTTAAAATATAAATTGTCAATTGTGTATACTATAAACGATTATGATCCGATATGAAATAGTATGTATTTAAATTATTTATAGAAAGACAATATCAACCAGCCAGATCAATGGTCAATTGAAGAGAGAAAAGCTCTTGTGGAATATGTGGCACTTTTCACCCCAGTAAGTCAAGACCAAGCGTTTCCTGGCCGGCGACCAAAAAAACAGAATTTTGGGATAAGTGTGCTGATGCCATTTCATACTCAACAGGAAAGCAGAAAAGATCAGGTACTTTTTAAAATGTTGTAAAAAATGGTAGCTGTTTCGGGATAAAGTCAGTTACCAAAATTAACCGTAAGCCAACTATGCTGCACGTTTAGTTAATAATTTAATAGTAATCATTCATTTGATGGTGTTCTCACTACTTGTAGCATTTTGGTTTTTGCATTTTTGGTTTTGCATTGTCTGTTTATTTTCTATGCAGTCTTACAGAAAAGCTGTTGTATTGCAAGCCTTGCCATATTTTGTTTTCGTATTGTACTGATGTAATGCACCAGTCAAAGTAAACCCAGACCCCCTCCCCCCGACCAAGAGGGGACTTGGAGGGGATTTAGTGGCTTTTTGTCATCCAATTCTGTCCCAACCATTTCGGGAATTTGTTGGTTTTGTCATTCTGCCGAATTACGCTGGGAAGATAATTCAACATTTGTTTGTTTATATTAATATGTTTTTATTGTTCTTTTGAGTTTTGGAACAAAATATTAATATTTTAAAATGTGGACGATTTA
>CACRXK020000389.1:0-84875 GCA_902702795.2 Paramuricea clavata | reverse complement strand
GGAACAGCCAGACTACGAACAGAGTTATATACATAAAGGGGCCGCAGTAATTGGCTATATAATATTTTATACGTTCATGTTTTGATATGTAATGTTCCCGCTCTCTATTCTATAGACTCTGCTTGATCTGCATGTTCAAACAGAGGTTGTCGCTCTTCACCTGTACCAGCGCGCCTGAAGTTGTCGTTTGTTGTGATAAAATAAGTAAGGCCTGCATGTATGACAAGAGAGGCACCAAGAATGTTAACCAGAACTGCCTCTGCAGGAAGATCACTATAGGATTTTCTGTAAGAATAAAAGAACATTGGTGTTAGAAGATAAAAAATCAATATTTTTTGTTGCTGCCCAAACATGTCGGAAACGTATATTTCTACTCGACAAAGTTATTTTAAACTTAAATTCATGAAAACCTCTCACATTCGATTTATAAATGTCTCTCTCACTGTTTTTCTCATCTCATTCGCAATACTTTATATAAGTCTTAATAACTATCCGTAATGTCAATAATGTCTAAAAATATATACACTCTCCCCCTATTTGATCTCGCCTCCACATTCAAAGTTGTTTGTCTCTTCCGCCCTACGGACGGGTTATCACAGATAGATAGATAGATAGATAGATAGATAGATAGATTTAATAAAATACTTCGCAGCCATAGGCTGAATTGCGTATTTTTTTTACAAGTAAATTTAACTAATTACGAGAATATAAAAGAAGAGTTTATCAAGCCATTATGATGACATTCCATATAAATATTATATATACAAGATGTTTATTACTTTAATATACTAAAAAATTTAAAATTATTAAAAATATTAGGTCATTTCAATAGCATTAGATAAATGATTTGCGGCACGAAGCCACAAAAAAACTAGTTTGAAAACGATTAGTGTTACATCTAGGAATTTCAAATTTCCTATCGTTTCTTAAATCATAAAAAGAAGTATGTATAGGTGGCAGTAAACTTCGTAACTTATGATTTTCATCAGCAACTACTGCTCAGTTCCATCGGGGCTAACTGTTTGTTAAATGGCGCGTTCCAAATAGGACTTCCCTGCTCTGAGTTTTGCAGCTCTTACTACACTAAGGTTAACTACGATACTGACATTCCACTTTCCGCGATTCCTTTCGTCGTTTTGGATCAAAACCATGTCTCCTACTTTAACGCTTGCTTCTTTCCCTTTGTTGTTCAGATTGTGCAGTTCTCTCAGTCCGTTTATGTACTCTTCCATTGAAACCATACCGCGTCCTGGCACTTCGATAAATGCATTGCTGGTTTCCTCAGCTCTATGCCTTCGATATCACTAGTTTCGTCTTCGGGAAGTACAGTAGGTTAGGTTGCATAAACAGTATTGAATTTGGCGTCAGGGTAGGAAGTTGAACATCGTCCTTGACATAGCCCAAAGGCCGATTGTTAACCGCTATTTCTACATCCAGGATCACCTCTTCAAGCTCTCCCCATCGCAAATTAGCACGTCCGATGCTCTTGTTTTGTGCTCTTTTTACCAGGCCCATCATCCTTTCAAACTGGCCTCCCCACCTCGGAACCCTGCTCAGGTTGAACTGCCAATTTTGACGAGCGAGGAAGTTTTGAAACTGTTCTTGTTTCATTACCTTTCTTATATAATTTGCTGCTGCTTTGAAGGTTTTTCCGTTATCCGAATAGATCTTCTTTGGTCTGCCCCTTCTCGCTACGAACCGCTTCAGGCTCCGGATACAATCTTCCGCCGTCTGATCCGGAAGAAGTTCCTGCTAAATAGCACGAGTTAGGCTGCAGGCAAACAAGAGAATGTACGCCTCGCCAATTCTTTCTTGCTAGATCTATAGGTAATAGGACAAGCGTAAACTATGCCCAGGACTTCGAATGGCACTGATCCGACTGTTCGATCTGTGGGTAAGGGGCCGACAGGAGGGTGTTGAAATGTGGAAGTATGGAATTTCTTGCAGCCATAACAGTTCCTTATATGACTTTCTTGCTTAGCTGTCTCAGCCGAGGTTGTTGATCCCACTCCCTCGTGAAGGCTTTGAACATGGGCGTTGTGAATGATTTTGTAGTAATGAGCGCAATTGGAGGCAGATATGTCGGGAAGTTTCCTTGAATTCGTCCACGGCATTCGTATAGGCCATCAGAATTTCGTTGCAGGTTCAGCTTCAACTTATCTTCTTTGAAATGTTCCGTTTCACTTTGTGCTTCGGTCGCTCTTTTCACCCAGAACTGAACCCGTTGCTTCCGTTTCAGCTGTCGTTAAAGGCCCATATGTCCGTTCAGCCTTAGAAGACTTGCAGTTACATATAAATCTGACAATCCACGCGAAGACACGCACTGCCTTCCAAAAGCTCTGATTCTCTAATAGCTCGCCCAGCTCATCCGTCGCACCTTCTATTAACCGTGGTCGCACACACGGCGGTTACCAACGGTTCCGCTTTGGTAGGCTTCGCTTCAGTTTCAGACTCTTTGCTAGGTTTGTTATGTATGTCAGCTGGCCATTCATCGGGTTTTGACAGCCAACCTGGTCCTGTTAGCTTCCCAGGTCGGCTGGGTTCTCATCCGTTCACACTTGTCTCCAATTGATATATTCCTTGGCGTTAATCTTCTTGACTCTGTTTAAAACAAATTGCTTGTATGCGCCACGTCCTTTGATCCAGTACAGGGCCACTGTACTGTCCAACTATTTAGTGAAATTGATGAAAACCTCTCACATTCAATTTATAAAAGTCTCTCTCACTGTTTTTCTCATCTCATTCTGAGCCCCCGATCTTAGTGCCCGCGTGCTCTTTTGTTCACAATATCTTATATAAGTCTTAATAACTATCCGTAATGTCAATATCTAAAAATATCTACAAGCATGTTTATCAGCAGATTTGTGTCGTATCGTGTGTTGTACCTTTCTGTATTGTGCTGTACTTGTACTCTATACTGTAATTTATTGTGGTTTGATGTTTTGTACTGTAATAAACTCTCCATGTTGCATTCAACTTAACTGCACTGTACTGTGGTGTTCGTTTTATATCGTATTCAACTTTACTACACTGCAATGCAATGTGCTGTTCAAGATGGATATGAAATTTCAATGAAAACTATACCCTGAGGTACTTACTTGATTGTCCAAAGGGCCTTTTCAGTAATACCAGTCAAACAGGCTGCAACTGCCATTAAGAATATGGATGTACCAAAAAACACATGTACTTGTAGATATGCTGCTCTGAGTGCATCAGGAAACTTAGGATACAGGAAGCCCAAGAATCCACAAACAAGCTAAAAGGTAATAAAAAAGGTAAGATTTACGACTGAACAGGTCCTTGGATTGATAAACGCTTTCGGTACTTCTATTTACGTGGTCAGATCAGTTAGAGAAGAATTTCAGAGTAGATCGTACTAGACTATCTAGGGCCAACCTGGCCAAAATCGGCATCTACCTATTGGATAAAAAAATTTCCAGTTGGACCAGTCTCAAACAAAATACTAAAATGTTGTAGTCCATTTAGGTGATTTAACAGTTCGATAGATGCGACTGGTCTGACTCTGTTGAGGGAAAGCGGTCATTGTCAATAATAATGGATCTTCAGTATTTGTACAGGTATTTGAAGGTGTCAATTTAAGTAAAATGCAATTAGGTTAACTAACACAAACAAGAAAGATCCATGTCACAACCTATGGATCCTATAGAGCGTTTGCACGCATTCCCCAGGGACCAACTCAACAAAAGCCATAGCAGCCATGTTGGTATTCCAGACAAAAGAATCTAATTAAAATTCTTTTGAATTGGAACACCAACATGGCGGCTGTGACGTCATGTGCAAACGCTCTATTTATCTCAATGCTTTTAAAAAGACTGTGGAGCGAGCGCATTGATATCACAAAAATCGAAACGTGACAATAAAACAGAACTAGACTACCATACGGACTATAACTCTGCACGTCAGAGATGCATTAAATTCAAGTCACAATTTATGGCGCAAAAGTATAGCCTGTTAATTTACTTATTATGGTGTACTTATCATGCAGTCAGTATCGACACTGCATAACCTTCAATATGAATATGTTTAAATAAGAGAAATAAGATTGAACTAAAATTACTGAATAATGTGAATATTGAAAAAGTGATATACCTGACAGGAAAATAAAACAAAAGTTGTCATTCCAATCCAAGAATGCAAAGAGTACAGGTTGGTAATATTGTTGTCATTGTGAAAATCAAAAACTGCTTTCAAACCAAGAACACCAAAAGCAAATGCAATCGCCTGGATAAACATGTGCAGCAATTTAACTTTCGCTTTACTGTCGTTGCTGAACACTCGATAAGCTATCATTGCTAAAAAACAACACAAAAAACATGTTTATAGCCAATATAGGAGATAAAATCAATTACATGTTTTATACTGTAGCTGCAATTACAGTCATTACACAAGATATACCTCACATGGGGCAAACTCAAAGCAGTTAAATTTGTATAAAAATAAGTTGTAGATTAGGTCACACAGCTATAGGTTTAAGTCCAGTGGCGTGGTGGCCATGCCCCCAGCGATGGTTTCAAGAGGGGCACCGAAATGCCTGGGCCTGGATTAGTATGATCTATTTTATGACTAGAAAATACATGCATGCAGAAACCCTCGCCTTGCTGACAAAACCATTGTATTTTCCGAACATGAAATATCTAAAGTAGTTGTCATGGTAACACGATAATTTTTTAAGAATATTCTTATAATTATAAATGAAAAATCGCCTAAAAATATCACTTTTAATTAATTACAAAATTATCAATTTCCCAACATATATATGTTAGGTATGTTATTATACGTAATATAAGCTTCAATTTAAGGTAAAATTCAACCACAAATGCTCCGCAAAACGTTTTAAAGTGTTCTTTATAAAACTAAACTGCCTTTAATTAAATGGCTTTATCTATAAACTTTGTCTTTGAGTTTGCAATAAAATGATTTCAAATTCTCGCATACAAATAACTTTACTTTCTTTTTTATTTAAAAAATTCAATATAATAAAAAAGGGAATCAATATTAAAGATACACTGAAATTATATGCTGTCTTGTTTAGTTGTTTCATATACGCAAAGCCCACAAAGGCCGTCGGGTTTTAAATCCATTATAAAATCAATATTTAAAACAAACTTACCTTCGTTAACGTCGGCTCCCTTCTTTTAGCCGATTCTTTCGCCCTTTCTTTATGAGAAAGCTTTTGAAATTTACAAAATCTTGCAAAAATGCGAGCAAAAGTGAAATATATTTGCAAAAAATTTATCAATCATCAAATCACAAGAATACGAAAGGTACAGCCACAGAGTAGAGACATACAGAGACGTAACTGACCGTTGTAAACACTGCGGAAGCTTACGTTTTCATGTACCCACTTTTTTTCAGGCGACCGGGCAAAAATGATCAACTGCGCGTGCTCAGCAAGTTTAAAGTAAGTCGTCATCAGGTCGTCATCCAATCAGATGCATGCATCTAGTAACTTGCCGAACATGCGCACAAGAAAAGTGGGTACACTAGTTACGTCTCTGCATGTCTCTACTCTGTGGTACAGCAGACGTAATTACGTCCACGAAAATTTTAACTCGCTCACGCCATCCTGGCTAGTACAACCGGAAGTTTTTATCAGGTTTTGGTAGGTGCAAAGTGCCGGTTGTACTAGCCAGGATGGCGTGATTGATGACGAATCGCTTGTAAAAACGCGGACAAATACTTGCTTGAGTTACACTTCTGCTGTAACTTCCTATTCTGTGATCAAATCAAGAAATGTTTGCTATTTCGCTGTCGTCATGCAGTCGTTATAATGCAAACTTTAAATTGGACCAATCAGTGTCCGCTATTCATGACAGTCCGCCATATTTTTGAGATCAGTGAGGATGACCCAGTGAACTCTAATAATAACTGGAAGGCTAAGTCAGGGGGGGAAGTTGAAGCCGTGCTTGAAGCTTTTTTTGTAGGTAGACCCAGTCCTTTTTACATTTTTTTTTCAAAATATGCACATTTTTTGATCAGAAAAATCTTGCCCCAAAATATTAGTAATACTACCAAATTTAATTTATATCAGTAGTATTATAAATGAATTTAATATTCGCAAAGCAAACAAATCACGTATTAGCAAAAAAATACGAAAAAACACGGCCATAAGCATGGACGGTCAGAAAAACCGCGCGTTTTAGGCTGCTTTTTCTGAGTTTTTGGAAGTTTAAGATAAAACTAAGACGTCATACCTCAGGAATTTTTTATACCCATGCAAAATACATCTGTATGCGAAGTTTCAAGAAAATTGAACGTTTTAAGGTCGAAAAAAAAGCATTTGAAAATTGACAAAAATATTGCCATATTCAAAGTGCTCATAGTGGCCAACAAGATGCCGATGACGAAAATAACATCACTTGAAAAACGCCAATTTATTTATGTTTAAGAGCGACTAAAACAAGGACTAAAAGCTCAGGATCAATAACAATACCTGGGGTTTAGTACAACATAAGTTTTGGGACTGTCAAAATGTTTTATAGTATATATTTTTGAGTTGAACGGCGAGATTTCCTTCGGCACATCCAAACTTTCGTCATTTTTTCAAAATACAAAAGCAAAATTCCTTACTTTTTGCTGCAGAGAGATGTAAAACAGTCGGAACTAATCGGAAACTTGGTTTAAATCCCAAGTCATTGTTGTATTCCCATGGGAAAAGTGTTTTTCTTGCAAATTTTTGCTCGAAAACAAACTTTTGACAGAATTTTTTTCACTCCTCGAAACTCTCCTTAGTCCTTTTGAAAGCTGATTTTCCCGCGCGCCGGCTTCAACGAATCATAGACTTTCATCATAGGAGTTAGCCTTCCAGTTATTATTAGAGTTCACTGGGATGACCACCCATCGTTGGTCACCCACGCCCGCGATAATTGATGAACTTTAGACTTGGCTAATGCTTTCGTTTCCCCGGGTGTAAATAGCCGGGGGGGATTAGTACCCTCGCACGGCGGATTATTAAAGTTGATCTATTTTGTGATTATTAAAATTGTGACGTTGAGACCCAACACGTCAGAATATTCCAGACTTTTGATGTTACATTAGACACAATCTATTTCTTCTTTTCGTAGCTTTCTTAAAATGCGATAAAGAACGTCTCATCAACTTGTATGCAGGGCTTTCTCCCGAACTGTCAAAAGCTCTACTTTGACTTGCATTTGGTTGTCTTTTAAAACTTACATGTGATACTATGCTCAATTTGCATAAACTATAGCTTATATGTAGTCTATACGTTATTGACATTGACCTGGAACAAAATTACGTTGTCTCATTATCGGCATATGATAGTAAAAATTGCATTATAGTATATTATATTCGTTTATAATATGCTACAACAACACCTGACTAACGTTGTTTTAGACTGGTACTTGGTAGTAAACTGTTGCACAAAATGTGTTCTCAGAATGCTGGAAAAGACCTAGATTTAAAAAAATTCTGGAAGAGCATGCCCACAGATCCTTCTAGGTCCCTCGTGCCTACGACACTCGATGTGTACAATCGCACTAATTTTAGGGGCGCAAGAATCGAGATAACTCTTAGCCTTACGGGAGACGGATCTAATACTGGCCCCCCTTGAAATTTTCGAGCCACCACGCCACTGGGTTTAACCCATTGAACACTGACAAGCATATACTCTCTTGTTGAATAAAATCGTCTGGCGTTAGACAGAGTAAAATATAAAGTTGGGCACATTGGGATGCAATGCGACTTTATGAGTTAACTGGACACGTGAGCAGATTATCCCATTGAACACCAATGAGACCGTGGGCGCAATTCAACTTAAACGCTTTCCTGAATGTGTTCACGTTCCAGAACGTGTTCCAGTTATATTTGTGTTGAAATCACCAACGGAAATTATCGTAATCACAAAACCACAAATAGTCGGGGAACATAGCGAAACTTTCACAGTATGCAGAAAGCAAATTATCGGAGTCTTTCCGATCAAGAGGAGTTAAGATAACAACATATAAGAGTTAATTAATATGCTTTTTTAAGAGGAAATTAAAGCATTGAGAATTAGTGCGATAAAGCGTTCCGGAACATGTTTATAACTCGTTCGGAACAAAAATAGAACATGAATGCAGTGTTATTTCGGCAGTACTCAAGTACTGCCAAACTTAAAGGAATTAACACTACATTTTGTCTTAATATCCTTCGGGAGATTGTTCCATATTTTAATGCTACTGACCGTTACAGATTTTCCTCCCTCAGTTGCATAATTAAATTTAGGACAAACTAAATTATATTCGCCATGACGAGTTTGTCTACCATTAATTTCATTGTTTGTTTTAAATAAGTTCTTAATATACTGCGGAGCTTGATCATGCAGGCTCTTGTAAACTAGAGTAGCTAGCTACATTTGTTAATTTTAACTTCGTCATAAAAAGGTATCCAGTTCAGTTTATTAAAATTGGCCATTGACCTGGAGGAAGTGTCAGTTCCTAAAATTACCCGAGCTGCTCTTTTTTGTAATTTAATTAAAAATTCTAAGCAGATCATTTAGCGAGCAGCAACTCCAAATAGAACTACCGTACATTATAACTGGCTTGACGACAGCGTTGTAAAATAGCTTTCTCACAAGTAGTGATAAGTATCTTCGTATCTTTCTCAGCAGGCCGATTTTTTTACTAAGGTTTTTACTAAGTTTGGTTATATGCTCTTTGAAAGTTAAGTCTTCATCAATGATTACACCATTATTATTATTACACATTTATCATTACGTAATAGACCTTATGCAAAATGACGTCACAAGGTTTGATGCCCGCGAGGAATGCTGGTCTTAATAGTCATCGCCCGGGAAAATTAAACAATTCAAAATGGCCACTATCGAAATTTTCCCGGGCGATGACTACTAAGACCAGCATTCCTCGCGGGCATCAAGCCTTGTGACGTCATTATGCATAAGGTCTATTGATTAATAATTGTTCATGTTATTAAAAAAGATACTATTGTTGTTTGTTAGTTGTAAAAGTTGTAATAATATCGAGTTACATATAATAGGGAGCAGAGACTCATTACCATATTTGGTGATAAACTGACCAATCACAGTAAAACGCTATCTATGTAAATAGTGTATAAATCTTTAATCTTCTTTAATCAATCTTTAATATTATTATTATTTTTATTATTTTCATATTTGAATGTTAAATAGTGTATAAATCACTGTAAAACTGTTAGTTGTACAGTATTCTGTCTGTCGTGTGAAATAAAACTGTATAAAACTTATGTGAAGTTGAATTATTATATTATGAAGAATGGCAACTGCCGTAAACCCAACAGATTATGGGCCCAGAAGGGGAATATTATTTAATTAACGGCGATGAGAGCAAATACGAGCTGTGGGAAGTTAAGTTTCTAGCGCAGATGAGACTGCAAAAATTATACGAGGTATTTGTGCCGGGTGATAAACAACACGAAGCGCCGAAGAAAGCGGATGCTTTCGCGGAGTTGGTTCAATGCCTACACACGTAAAAACGCACAGCTTGTAACAAGTCTGCAAAAAAGTCGTTACAAATCTGTTCACAAGCTTTCAACAAGTTGTGTTCGCACTGCTTGTTCCCAGTTTGTTGTAACAAGTTTGGAACAAGCTGTTAACAACTTGTAACAAGCTTGATGGCATTATCAGACTTGTTACAAGACTGTGCTAACAAGTTTGTTACAGCCATGATATAACAAGGATGTTACAACGTTGTCAACACAAGGTTGTAACAATCTTGTTATATCAAGCATGTAACGGACTTGTCAAAACAACCTTGCAACAAGTTTGATAATTTTGACAAGGTTGTTACAAGTTGTTCCAAACCTGTTGACAACTTGTGACAAGCAGTGCGAATACATCTTGTTGACGGCTTGTTGGCAGACTTGTTACAAGATGCGAGATTTTTGCGTGTGTAGACGAGCGAAGTCTATCCCTTGTATTAAAATACGATTAAACGACGACGGAGAAAGAGCGCTAGAAGTATTGAGGCGCCATTATCAATTTACTAGCAAAGGTTAAGCTTTATGACGTCAACGGAAGATCACATGACATAATCTTAAAAAACGCGCTGTATGTACCATCTAAACAGGTTATCTCTTCCGTATTAAAGGCAGCAGTGGAGGAGAGCGGCAGTATAAGTCTTGATAGGCATGCTAAGCAGTTTAGAAACTCAGATGGCACTGTTTTTAATATAGAGCAAGTTGGTCGTTTGTTTTATTTGAATAGATTTCATCTTCGAGAAATAGTGCGTGTACTCTTTATACAGAGTGGCACAGGATCCTAGGACATTGTAACTTACTAAGGGGATATACGTAAACTAGAAAGCGTTGTAAAGAGAATGAAAATCTCAAGTTACGATGAGATTGAAAAGATATGCACACAAGGTAAGATGACACAGTTGACAGAAGGGCAAAAGCCCCATTAGAATTGGCGCAATCTGACCTTGCTGGATCTGTCAATCCAGTAGGTAAAGATGGTTTTAATTATGCCTTATTTTTCGTTGATGATTACGCTGGTATAATCATGATATATTTTCTCAAACAAAAATCTGATACACTGAAGTAACAAAGCAATTCTTAGCGGATATTGCTCCTCCCATTGGTATGATAAAGTGTATCAGAAGTGATAATGGTGGAGAATTTGTAAAATGGGAATGCCGAGAGAGCTTGGCTAAGCCTATTCAATATGCAAAATGCTTGTTGCTGGAAGCTAATTTGCCTAAAATGATGTGGATGTATGCTGTAATGGCATCAGCATACATAAGGAATCAATGCTTTAACGACAGGCTGGGTAAGACCCCTTACGAAGCTCTAACTGGTTTAAAGCCCAATTTAAGTAACATGTATGTTTTTGGTGTGGTATGCTATGCTTATGTGCAGAATGCTAAAAAGCTGGAACCCAGGAGTAAAGAAGGAATTTTTGTGGGATATAACAAAAAGAGCCCGGCTCCAAAGTGAATGAAGCAGAGAACGATGCCTTTTCAAGGTACCCAACTAGAGCTCGAAACAAACCTTCTTATCTAAGTGAGTATGTTGTTGAAAGTGTTGTTGACAATACTATAAACCATTCTGTAGATTATTGTTTTAGAATGAGTGATGTTCCGATCTCCTATTCAGAAGCAGTGAGTTCCCCAGAGGCAACAAATTGGAAAAGAGCTATAGATGAGCCTGAGGTAGACTCATTAGTAGGCAGGGCGCCTGTTAGTAGGTAATGAAACTTTTACATGTGTCCCACTCTCACAGGACCGTGTGATAGTGGGGGGCATGGGTCTACACAGTTAAGACTGGTCCCAACAATGAGGAAACCTATAAGGCTAGGTATGTAGCCAAAAGTTACTCCCAAATCTCTGGCGTAGACTATCACGAGGCGTTTGTCCCTACAGCCCAAGTGAGTTCAGTTTGTGTGTTGATGCAACATGCAGTACAAAATAATATGCTTGTGCATCAGATGGATCAAGGATGTCAAAATGGCATATTTGAATGCACCTATTGCAATAGACCTTTCCCCTATGAGTGAAATTTTGATCTAGATACGCCTGGACAAAAATTTCATCACAGCTTGAAAGAGCATCACAAAATTAGTAATATTCCGAAGTTTCGTTGCGAAATGTTGTAAAATGCGGATAATATAGCCTTGCTAAGTTTGCCGTTTTTCAGTCATTTTGCATTACAAACGGGAAATTGATAATCAGATGATCAAACTGATTATCAATTTCCCATTTGTAATACAAAATGACTGAAAAACGGCAAACTTCGCAAGGCTATATTATCCGCATTTTACAACATTTCGCAACGAAACTTCGGAATATTACTAATTCTGTGATGCTCGTTCAAGCTGTGATGAAATTTTTGTCCAGACTTGTCTAGATCAAAATTTCACTCAAAAGGGGAAAGGTTTATTGATTGTGATATTTTTGTTGAACAACTGAAGGGTTTATATGAAAAGGAAGGAGAAAATGGTGAAAAGCTTGTCTGTAAGCTAAAGAAATAGCTAAAGGATCATTTGAGTAATCGGTTAAAATGAAGGATCCGTTGGTATCATAGCCTGTATTACTCTGTGCACAGGCTATTGGTATCATGGAAGAGTAGGAAACAACAAACCATAGCTTTGTCTCAGGGTTTCCAATAGAATTTGGAGTAGGAGGCATTTTGAAAGGAGTAGGCAGCAAAGTGGTGCCGAAGGTACCATTTGCTTGGGGGAGGGGATCCGAGGGCATTTCTTTGTGAAAATTCTGAAATTTAAACCCTCTGAAAAGGCATTTCCAGGCATTTTGCAAAGGCCCATTTCCAGTCAAGAAAAATTTGCACGGACAGAAAATTTTCCGAAAATATCATTGTTAAAAGTTAAAAATTTTCAACTTCAAAACTTAATTGTTTCTGCGGCCAATCACATTTTACAAAATTTTCTTTCTGCCAAAAATTTTCCTGAGTGGAAATGGGCCTTAAGGTTTACCTCTTACCGGTTTTGTCGTTTTATCCGAATATTTAACAAAGACTATTGTGTAAAATTTATGTTAGAAAAGCAAGAAACCTTTCCCTTAACATTTCTGCAATGAGGAGGAAACATTTTGGTTTGTAATTTGGAGAAATAACAGGCAATTGTCTAGGCTATAGATGGAGAAAATGGCCGGGTGCCGGCTTCTATTGGGAATCCTGTTTGTCTATGTGTGATGCAGACTGAGAGTATATTGCTCTTGCCGAAACTGTGCGGGAAGGAAAATTTTTGAGGCAGTTATGCTTAGACCTAAAGGTAACTTCAGGTACTTGTAAGTAATAGTGTACTTGTACTGTAAATGTGGATAACCAAGGCGCGATAATGCTAGCAAAGAACCCTAGATGTTCCATAAGAGATCCAAGCATATACAGTAGATATCAAGTACTACTTTAATATTAGGAGCAGACTGGAGCTAGGTACAATAAAGTCAAGTATGTCGACGAGGATAATATTCACCAAAGGATAATATCAAAGCGAGGATAATATATTCAAATTTTTCATTTTTAATTAGACATGACAAAGTATAGGTTTGACATATTTATAGGACATGTGAGCAAGTGGGGGTGTTAAGTAATGTGCTCTTATGCATTATGTAATTGATTAATAGTCTGTTATTCATGTTATTATAAAAGATAGTCAGTGGCATAGCCAGACCTTCATTTTTTTTTGGGGGGGGGGGAGGGGCGAAACAAACGCTGAAGGCATGAGACTGGGGGTCCTGGAGCATGCACCGCTGGGAAAATTTTGAAATCTAGAGTCCCTGAAATGTGATTTCAAGCATTTTTGGCATGAAATACTGAAATCTTGCACAATTCTGAAGATTATAAAGTACATCAAAGACATGAATTTTCCCAGACATTTCTCCTCGGGATTAAATAAGTTGGAAAAGTCACCTTGAAAAACAGGAGGAAGGGTCAGTGTCACCTTATTTCCCCTCTGGATGCTGAGGGAGAAAATCCCAATGTGACTTTGATCAGAAATGTTGCATTTAAATAATTCTAGGTTCTATATGAGACCATTTCCGCATTCTCAAAATTACGTTGCTTTTTTATACGAGATAAATATTTATGCTATGATAATGCATACATGTATTTAACAGTTAAAAATCTAAACTAAATCCATTCTACTTGGAACCAAATCTACAACTGCTTTTACAAATCAAGTTCCTCCAGTATATCGTCGTTTTCCTCAGGTCGTCTCGTACTTTGTCAGTTTCAGCTTAGAACATGTAACATGTAACCCCCCAATTGTTAGTTGTAATGATAAATTGAGTTACATATAAATGGGGAGCAGAGACTCATTACCGTATTTGGTGATAAACTAACCAATCACAGTAAAACGTTATCTATTTAAATAGTGCATATAAAATCACTGTAAAACTGTTTAATATTGACAACTAACAGTTTTTGTCGTGTAAAATAAAACTGTATAAAACTTATGTGAAGTTGAATTATTATATTATAAGGAATGGCAACTGCCATAAACCCAACACTGTTGACACATGGGCAGATAGTCTGATTAACCCATTGAGCACAAAATAACAGAGGGAGGGAGGCATTAGGGTACAATGGGGCCCCATTAACTTTCAGTAATGCTGGGGGGGGGTGGTGAATTCTTGAAGTTTCAGAGTTTGGGAATTTGTAGTTAGCATGATTACAAGAAGAATTGATCCATGCATATTATTAAATATATTACCTTGGCTGTTTAGAAAGATCATAGACACTATCATAAATACTGGATGATAGTTAAATTCTTTTCCTGAGCCATCCCAAGCAAAGCCATCAAGGTAATGTCCCGTCCAGACACCAACCATCACCAATATGGCAATTCCAAAACATTGAAGTAACGTTACCGAAAGAGCGAATGTGAGTCGACTGGAAGTCATTCTTTAAACTCGCACGATGTCAGCCGCTATCAATTTTAGAATATGTTTTGGTCCTGTGCCAGACAAGAAGTAGACTCCAACGACTAAATCGGACTGGCCGACATCGTCGGTGAGAAAAAAATACACACTTTCAAAGAACTAAGAAGTTATTTTCTCAAGAGTCAAGACAGCAATAATCGAACAAGCGGAACAACAATGAATCATCAGATTTTATCACAGGAAGCCCAGGGCCCAGGCTCTAGTGGCCCGCGCAAGGCGCAAGGTAGTCGGCATTACCTAATGAACAAAATTTTGATCCAGACAAGTCTATATAGACAAAAAATTCAGCACAGTTTGAAAGAGCATCACAAAATTAATAACATTCCGAAGTTTCGTTGCGAAATGTCGTAAAATGTGGATAATATAGCCCTGCGAAGTTTGCCGTTTTTCAGTCATTTTGTACTACGCGCGGGAAATTGATACCTTTTTTCAGAAAGCGGTATCAATTTCCCGTAATATTACGCACGGGAAATTGATACCGCTTTCTGAAAAAAAGGTATCAATTTCCCGCGCGTAATACAAAATGACTGAAAAACGGTAAACTTCGCAGGGCTATATATATTATCCGCATTTTACAACATTTCGCAACGAAACTTCAGAATATTACTAACTTTGTGATGCTCTTTCAAGTCCTGAAGGGGTAAAATGGGAACTGGCCATTTTTCCACGTTTTAGTATTTTAAAATACAATTTTGATCCGTTTTTGGTGTCTTTGGTCATGATTTTTGTTGTTAACTATATTATTCACAGCACTACCTGCGAACAGGCATATTCTGGCGTCCGGAATTCTGGGTTTTCTGATTATGCGTGTCATATGATGCGTGTCCCCAAGTCAGATGCACAGCGGAATATATGCCTGGTTTCCGGTATATACTTCATTTAACCCCTAGTATATACCTCAAAGGCAAAGCACAACAAAAAGTACCGTCATGTCGGACATATCGGAAACAAGTTACTTAATTAACCGAAGTGGTCCGAAGTAAATCCCATGTCCTCGACATGCAGTAACGGGCTTAATTCAGTGGTGCGCACACACGGTGGCTTAAAAGGTCTTAATAACGGCTTATTGACCGAGCGTGAGGTCTGTACTGTGAAATATATCAGACCGAGGTTTTTTTCAGGAGCGAGGTCCATGCAAAAAACAGAGGTCTGATATTTCATAGTACAGACCGAACAAGCGAGGTCAATAATCGGTTTATTATATGGCTGAACTGAGTCTATGAGGGGCTGTGAGCATATGCTTTTCGCGCGAATTAAATCGGCTATCGTCAGTTTCACTGGGTAACAATATACGTTAGGCATGTATGCTCAATCAAAAACAATTTGGTTGTTTGAAATTTTTATCTGTAAATTTTAATGACACACAATTGGAAAATTAAAAAGCAAAAATTTTTTCTGTTTGCAAAGCAAAAATTTTCCGCCAGATAAACAACATCCGGGACACCGATCCAGATACGGAAAATACGGACCACTGTCCGGATGTGGGTTTTTACGGACCGCTTGTCAACCAATCAGAATAGAGAATTTTGAAAAGCCATATAATAAAACTGTTTATTCTACCGATAAATAACTTTTTTATTGACAGGGATTTCAATAACTCGGACTGGGATTTCTAATAAAAATCCAACTGGGACTGGGATTTTGCCAAAATTTCAGGTGGGAAATGGGATTGGGACCCCCCCCCTTCAGGACCCTCTTTCTAGACTTGTCTACATCAAAATTTTGTTCATTAGGTAATAGGCCGGTCCGATAGATTTGGGGAAATGTACGAAAACATTAAGGAAAGTTGAACGAATAACGACACATTAACCAAAGAGAAAATATAATGTCCAGAAATATGCATTTTTTATGTTCAGCCCCCCCCCCCGGCTAGAACAATTTCGGGAAAAGAAATACTTTAATACACCCTTTCGATAATTACGTCACAACAACACTGTTTTCAACTTAGAACCACCTTAAATGGAAAGGATTTCAAGTTTTTTTCTCATGGGCTATGCACAGAGAAGCAGAACATCCTTCTTCAACACATGCGCGAAAAAAATTTTTGGATTTTGATCAATAAATGTGGAAATAAGCTTTAACACGAAAACGAGGCTCCAGGACATGTGTTGAAGAAGGATGTTCTGCTTCTCTGTGCATAGCCCATGAGAAAAAAGGCTTACGAGCCCCACAGTTTGGTGGCTCCGGCATCGAGCTCAAGCGCAATGCATTATGGTGCGTTGTACGCATGTACGTACACGGAACTTTTCCTACAGTGATTTACATGCTACCGGCCTTTCGTTCGCCTCGCACCGGCTATTTTGAGAACTTTCAGTCCTACAGTGATTTATGCTTCAGTCATAACGCTATTTAACAACATGCTATGCGACCTGCTTTCGTCAAAGTCAGTTAATTTGCGCACAACAGGCTCGAGGTTACAAAAAGCAAAAATAGTGTAACTGCTTTTAAGACTTAAAGTTAAAAGTTTTTGTCACTGTAATGCATGTCAGACACCAAAACCGAGTTTGATGTCTTCAGATCTCTATGCTAAACCTTTGACTCGTGCAAATACTGTAAGCCATAAATTACATCAAAGGCAATTTTTTGGTATAAGAATGGTGGGAATGCATCAGCCACGTCATCCTCGCCCACGTACCCAAGAAAATCCTGCAGGTTGCTGACTTGTTTGTCTCCGCTATCGGGTCAATCGGGACCGAAAATAATTTTGTAATTTCGGAAAATTAAAATTATATGATGTCCGGAAAATTGTTGGTATGTCGCCAACAATTTTGGGAAAAAATATTAATTAGCGATTGAAATGTTCTCGGCATGCATGCGTCGCAAAATCAGGTAAAAACGTTAAATTAAGTTGGATAAATTCAGGTACATCTAACCTCACCTCCAGACTCCAGTGGCGGAAATTTTGATCTTTCCTTTCGAAATCTTGATCGAAATCTTGATCGAAATCTGAATCAAGATCGAAATCTTAATAGGAAAGGCCTTCGCTTTAGACAGAGAAGGTAGGGAGCTTAAACGACATCTTGTGATACATCAGTTAGCAGATATAACATACACTATTTTAGTAGAAATGTTCAACACTAAAATACAGACAATATGAATATATACGGCTATTTCGAAGCGGCTCTATCTAACTGAGCTAAAGATCTGCAGCTGCCAGAGAGGGCCTGTAGTTGCATGTTTCGCAACTGCTCCTGGTTAGGTCTAAGGTCACTCCAAATTAGACTTTAGTTTCCCTTCCGGCCCTTATTTCAAATTACACGCGGGTGGGAGGTCATTTCTGTTATCCATTATGGTGTCTGAAAGATGAAACTGAAGACCCATTATTTCATGAAATAGATAAGCGTTTTAAATATCCATTCAGCCATGTTTCTACGCAATGTTTTAGTTTTTTGTATATATGCAGAAATGAAAGCTAATATATTAATCTTATCATCTTTTACGTTCGAAAGACGAAAATCTAAACTTGTAACGGAATTAGTGTCTAGCTCAGCAAATGGGAAAAAATTCACGCTCTTTGACAAAAGTTTCAATAATTTTATTTCGATTTTTACTTCTTGTACGTATTTTTTGAACGATAGATCATTTGAAAACTGTGGATTTTCGTTATTCTTAGTTACAAATGTCAAATAGTGGAAACAAGTTGGCAATAATGGACAAATCATGCGGCCAGTTCTAGGAGACGCGGGCGGATGATGGGAAACTAAAGTCTAATTTGGAGTTGCCTAATAAATGTATAAAATTTAAACTCGAAATTTTCACTACAAAACCGAGTGCTTATTGTGAGAAAGTTGCCGCTGTTTACAAAGGATTAGAAGAGGCGCGAAGTGTCAAAATAGACGGTGTACCCTTGGGTTTAGAGGTTTCTTGGTGCCAGGCGAGTTTTACCAGCACCGCCTGAGTGCAGGCTAAATCTGACACGCAGGAACCCCCCAGGATATTTACTTCCGGTTATCTGCAAAACACTGATCAAAGATGGCCACAAGAATTTTGCCCATTGGCTGCATTCAGAAAATCGTTCTTTACGAAACGAAGGCGGTATGTATTAAATATAATACTGATATTACAAAGCAAGCTGATAGACTTGATAGTGTAGTATAAATTGTGACTTTTAATATATTGTTTAGCGTTATTACCTGGTGGGCTCGAATACTTCGCAAACAAAGTTTCGTGTTTTGAAAATTGACAGGACTGTGCCGTATGAATTGGCAGTTATCGATGACAAGGTTAGTTTATATAGAGAATAATACATGGGTGCGTGGAGACACCAGATACCTCAAGCAAAAAGTTTGAGAGCATATTTGTTTTTGACATTTAGGGGCGGTCACTAATTCAAAATCAGAAACATCAACAGACTCAAGTTGAGGCTATTTATAGAATAAGTTGTTAAAAATATATATTTATTCGATTTTGTCAAATAATTGCCAGAATATTGTCTTCCACTGAGAAATAAAATTAATTTACCTTTAATTACCTGTGCACTTTGAGACACTCTGTGTATTATGACTGGGGATATTAAAAGAAATCGTGCTCAAATCACATCCAACTAACACATAAAGAGAAATACACCTTGTGGTAGAGGTACTAGAGGTAAATTTCTCAATAAGTCAATTTAAGACAATATTGTAGCAATCATTTAGCAATTATTTGACGGAATCGAATAAATGTATATTTTTAACGATTTTTTACGATTTTTCGTATTCGATTTACGATTATTTTATATTTACGATTTTTCGTATTTTTCAATTTTTCATTGTCAATGTTACTCTCAATAGGATTTTTTTTTATATTACTATCAGACATCGAGTGCCATTGTAGCCTGCATGGCAGGCGGTCCCTAAAATCGGGCAAGCCTGGGAAATACCCATAGAAATATTAGACATAGAATGCGTGCTCCTATCTCTTCTCAGTAAAAATTTTGTCTCCACAAAATGGCGGATTTATAAGGGCATTTTGGCTAGTCCCAGACTCCTGCGGCAAGGAATTTCGCGCGGTTGCCGGGAGTGCGAATTGTTTTTTTCAACAAAGTTTGCAAAAACAATTATATCGAAACTTGAAGTGGAAAAAAAGTGTTTTTAATGGAGAAAAACCCATTCCCGTGGTTTTTTTTACGAAAAGCTAGAGTTCTGAACAGAATATATACAGAAATCGTCGTTTGAAAATACATTTTCAACGTTGTTGAGCAAGCCAAAACAAAACACGAAAAATCAAGACAAACTCAAACTCAATAGGTATGTTTTAAAAAATATATTTCAACTGTTTTATAATATAAATGGTGTTGAATAATCTTTTTAAACTTACACAACTACTTTTTATATTTTTTTATACGTTGCTTGAGCTTGAGGCAACGCTTTTGAAACTATGTTTTTGACGACCATTTAGGCGATTTACAGTTTTAATATCGACAACAAAATATTTTTGTTTCAAAAACATGAAAACACTTTGTTTAGATTGAAGAAAAATGAAACCAGACGAAGAATGAACTATCATTTCGTAATTTCATAAAGTATTAGCAAAACAGTTTATACGTTCAGAGCAAGCAAAAATGTTTTATGAGTAAATTATATTTTATACGCGAAACTACACAAAAAACTATTTGTTTTTTATACAAGCTGCACGATTTTCATGGCCGTTTTGTAACGGCACATTTGCTTTGAGCCTTTAAGGAACTTACTATTTCAAATTATATCCCCAAACTACAAATACAAAACGTTTTGATGTTGAAAACTTTATAGTTTTAGCTTTGTTTATACTTTGTAGTTTGCACTCCTGCTCAAATTCAACATGGCGGATTTATAAGGGCATTTTTGTTTTCAATTTGGACACCGGTCACGTGACCAAGCACGCATTCTAGGTCTAATATTTCTATGGAAATACCGCCTGCTGGGTTTGGCAGACTGAGTGTAATCGAATTCCCCATCCACCAGTGGATGGGAATTGATGATTGGCTGCAAGTCTGAGCCGCTGTCACTCAAAAGTGAATACGCTTTTAATATGTCACGGCACTATATGAACGCTTCTCGAAAGTCGAAACGCGACTAAACTGATTGTCAAATCTCAAACGCGAGCAAGAGATAGCAGTTAAAGATTTACTCCTTGTAAAGAATTTTTTGGCCGTTCTACCTACAGGTTATGGGAAAAGCTTGATTGTTCTTCGCGCAAGAAAATATATATAAACAAGAATAAATACAGACCGCCGTAGAGTCTATTGCAACGGGTTTAACAGGACTACTACACCTTGGCCTGTTAGCTGCTTCACTTTCTGAACTCTTTAAGGCTAGTTTCTTTGACACACGGCTTCGTTATGGAGACGAGACAGTTTATATTGGCAACCGACGTTTTTATACAACAGTCTATTTGTTCGATACATACACAGGCAACACGTTTATGTCTCATTTGATTTTAATGATATGGTGGCAATCAGTTCGCTTGCGTTTCGGATCTTTCGCCCACACAGCTTACAAACCCGGTCGGATAGTTCTGAGGTAGAACTAACTTCGATTCCTAAATGAAGTGAACACAATTCGTGATTGGCTTATTGATCGCCAAGGTTTTGCCACTGTCATATTAATTCTTTTGCTTGCCTTAAATATAAATCTATTGCCCCGTGTTTTAGTTTCAAAGCACACTTAATACACAAACGACAGTGGTCATTTACATTTTCCGTGCTTGCTTTTCTACCTCTTGTCGTTATTCAGAAGTCCTGATTGAAACTTTCAATGGCGTTTCTTTCGACATATTTTATATTTGCAATTTTGCGACGCCGACCAAACAATAACATAGTTTGAGCGTTTGACAGTTTGATTATTAATATATTTAGTGTTTGCTGATTGGCTAATTGGACCCAGACAAAAAAGTGGGCGGTTATCAAATTACACTGCCAAACCCAGCAGGCGGTATTTTAGACCACCTGCCATGCAGGCTAGGGCCATTGGGAAGAATACTATATTAAGTAATCAATGTAATCTCTCAATAAATAAAGTTTTATTATTATTATTATTATTCTCTCGAATTTAATCAATATCGCCGGCAAGAATGATAACATACAACTCTCAAAACAACGATGCTTTAATCAAAGAGCTTAAATTCGCTTCAAAATACTCGAAGGAACGAGAAAATTCGGCCAAAATACATCCGAGGCATGTAGGAGAAAACAGTTGAATATGTTGGTCAATCAGTGGCTTAACAAATTCCTGTTTACTGCACAGCACCTACATGCCTCGGATGTATTTTAGGCGAATTTTGTCGTTCCTTCGAGTATTTTGAAGCGAATTAAGCTCTTTGATTAAAGCATCGTTGTTTTGAGAGTTGTATGTAATCATTCTTGCCGGGGATATCGATTAAATTCGAAAGAAATGCATTTAAAGTCGAAAAATGGAAGAAAGTTTTAGGCGCCGTATGTGCCGAACTTGTGTCGGCACACTAAAACTCTCTTATTATGTTTTAGTAAAGTTTAATAAACTATAAAAACTCCCACTTTTTACACAAAACTCTCGCTCACAAAGTCTCACATGTTCGTTGTTTTTCCCGATACTCAGGTCGCCCGCGAACAGGCTTGTTACCCACAGGTAACCCAATACCCCTTTCTATAATATGTTCGTTCACGCTCCCCTCTAAAATTAAATGTTTTTCTTAATTTTATAACTAATATCAACTAGAAAGTTAATGTTCGCAATCAAATGTCCGACGTTATGTCGAGTTCAATTCTTCAATCTTCTTCCTCTTGTATCAACTGCAGTATTTTACACCTAGCGTCCTTTGCTGCTTGTCTCTTACTCTTTCGTTGTCCGATTTCGTCCGTTTCTTTTGGCTTCGTCACCTTTGGCTTCGGTTCTTCAATCTCTGTTTCCTTGAGTTCGAGAGAGCAAACAAGAGAAAGTGGTCTTTCAATCGTATGTCCCTTCGTCAAGATCTTTACTCCTCGCACAACGTTGTCCTTGCCCTTGATTAGCTCAACAACTTTTCCCCGTTTCCATTCAGCTCGATTCTTTTCCTCACCGACCACCAACATCATTTCTCCCACTTCTGGACACGCATTTTCCCCTTTAATCACTCGATGATGTTCCATCAAACTATGTACGTACTCCGTCTTCCATCTTTGCCACGCGTGTTCTCGTTTCTGCTTCATTCGTTTGTGTAACTTCACGACTTCTCCATCATCCGTGTCTGATTCGTCTATGGTATGCACGTTTTGTCCCCACAGAATTGTATTTGGTGTGAGCACTTGTTCCTCTTCTTGCTCGCTTTCGACGTACGTCAGTGGCCTATTGTTTACGTTTTTCTCAATATCAATTACGATAGCTTGTAACTGGTCGAAACATAATGTTGATCTTCCCAGAACTTTATACAGGGCTTTTTTAATGTCCTTAAGTAAGCGTTCGTACATTCCACCCCACCAAGGGGACTTGGATAGATTGAATCTCCACCGAATCTCTTGTCTTGCCAAATAATCTTGCAGTTGTTCACTTTTACGTATCTTTCTGATCCATAACGCTGTCGCTTTAAACGCTCCTCCGTTGTCCGACACAATCAACTTTGGTCTGCTCTTTCTTGCGATGAAGGCGTTTAGCTTTACTTTGAATTCCTCTGCCGATTGTGTCTTCGTCAACTCCAGATGCACGGCTCTGGATGTAGCACATGTAAATATTAGGATGTAGCACTTGCCTTCTTCTTTCTTGGTAAGCTTATATGTGAGGGGACCCGCGAAATCAACACCCGTTGTTTCAAATGGTCCTCCGCTTTCGATTCGAAACGTAGGTAGTTCGGCAGTTGCTGTACGACCATATGATTTGACTCTGTACGCTTTACATACGTTGCATTCGTTAATGATCCTTTTAACTTTCGAGCGCAGTCTCGGAATCCACCAGTTCTCTCTTAGTGCGGCCATCGTGTTCGCGATACCAAAATGACGTATCTCATTGTGTGTATGCATAATCAATTTGTCCGTAAAGTCTCCTCCTTCCAAGTATATCGGCTGATACCCGGGAATTCGACCTTTACATTTCAGTAAACCAGAATCACCTTCTCGTATGACTTCCCATCCAGGTGCTCGTAGCTCCGAACTCATGTCTTCTTGGACCTTCTTCACCCATCGCACTTTCGACTGTTCTAGCTCGTTCGTCGTCAGCGGACCTTTCGCTAGGTTAGTTTTCTGTTTTCTGGCTCTTGCATTGCTTACAAATCTTAACGCCCACGCAGTAACACGAATAGTCTTCCAGTAGCTTGATCTAGAAAGTAGCAAGTCCCATTTGGCCGGACCCTTTTCTTCCGTATTGAAAGCTACTTCCGTCATCGGCTTCTGCTCGTCCAGGACAGCCTTTGTTCTCTCGAGCTTTGGTTGTTTTGGCCATTTGTCTGGGTTAACTAGCCACTCGGGACCATTAAACCAACCGTCCTTTTCCATTTTGTCGATCGAAGCTCTCCGGCCGACTCCCTAAATCAGCTAAATTTTCCTCGGATGGACAGTACTTCCAACTGATGCCTACTTCTTCCGTATTCCATTTATGTCCGAGTATTTTGCTGGGATTTGATTCGTTGTCAAGTTCTTCGACATTCGACTCCCACTTGTGGACTGGGAACTTCGCGTCTTCTAGGATTTCTGTCGCTTCGCGTTTGAAATCTTCAAGATCTGCAATATCACTTCCGGTCTTCATTAGATTATCAACATAAGTGTTCTCTTTTAACGACTCAATGGTGTTTTGGTACTCTTCTGGCTGCAGATTGAAGTGGTGTTGCAGGGTGGCACCGAGCATAAATGGGCTGGCTTCCACGCCGAAAGGCACACGGGTAAATCTTAAATGTTCTACTTGACCGTTAATGTCAAACAGAAACCGAAACGCATCTCGATCATCTTCCTTCAAACCAACCTGCAGAAACGCCTTCTGCAAGTCTGCGAGTAGTAGATGGGTTGACATTCTGGCTCTGATTAATATGTCCCATAACAATGGTTGAAGTGGGGGGCCAGTGTGCATGCATTCATTGACGCTATTGGCCGTTGAATGGGGTCTGGCACTGGCATCGAACACCATTCTCACCTTGGTTGTAGAGGCATTTTCTTTAATCACCGGTTTGTGTGGCATGTAGAACACGCGTTCACTAGTCGAGCTCTCTTTGGTCTTTTCAATGACTCCGTCTTTCAACTGTTCATGCACAATTTTCTCGTATTCATCTTTGAGCTGTTGATTCTGTTTCAACTTCCTGTTTACATTGTGGAGTCTCTTCCTACTGGGTTCTTCATTAGTGTTTGACAATACAGCTCCAGGTATCCATGGAACAGCAACTTCGTATCTCCCATCCTCTTTCCTAGTGATGCTTTCTTGGAATTCTGCATAAATTGTTGACTGATCTTTCTCCCCTCGATCCTCTACTCCCAAGACATCAAGGGAATAGAGCTGTTCATAATCACTATGGTCACAAACATACATGCACCTTGAATCTGCGTAATCTTGGCCGCCATGAACTACCCAACCGAAGGTCGTTCCTTCTACAATCGGATCCTCTGATTTTCCCTTGTAGACTTGATCAGTCCGTATTTTGCAATAGGTAGCATCGCCCAATATGACATGGATGGGATACTCTTCGTTTTCTGACCGGTAGAATGTTTTCTCGCAAAGATGCTCGTATTTCTCCTTTAGCTCTATGAAAGTCGGTCTTTTCACAGTTGTAAAATCTGGCATTTCTGTACCAGTAATCTCGATATTCTCACTTGCCTGTCCATCAACTGAATTGATTGTTACTTCAAACACTGGCATTGATGCCTTTTTGGACCCGTTTACAGTTAGGATGTTTCTACTCTCATGGCGCTGGGGTGATAGTCTTAATTGTCGCACTGCTTCCTTCGAGATGAAATTTCTCCCAGAGCCCGTGTCGATACGCCCAAAATGTCTTACCCTTAATTTTAAGTGGCACTATAGCTGGTAAAGACTTCTCTTCGGAGGATGGGGAATATCCATTTAACATTGCGTTGTGGTTTTCTCGATTATTGTTTTCCTGCAGTTTATCACAAAGGCTAGTGTGATGTTTATTCTTGCACTTGTAGCACCCCTACTGCGACATTTACTTTCGCGGTGGCCTGGTCGACCACAATTAAAGCACAGTCGTTTTTCAACAAAGAACTGTCTACGCTTAGTCACAGAGTCATACGATGTGCATTGGTCTCCCCAGTGCTGTCCTTCGCACTAAATACAGACCGGGCCCTTGCCTTTACCATTGGTAAACTCTCCTCCCTTTTGGGTATACCAGTTTCGCTCCCTCTTTCTTGGGTTTTCATGCTCCTTAGTTGATACCTCTTCTGTTTTGTTACGCTTCAACCACCCCTGTAATGCTGATAACAATTGTTTCATGTTCCAATCTTCCCAATTATCATCCATACGTACTAAATCAGGCTTAACCTGGGGAAGTTTATTTAAAGTAGATACCACCAACCCCTTTAACATAGCTTCTTCACTCAACGTTTGCAGTGCGTCATAGTTTTTGCAAAGACTTTCATAAAATTCACATACCTTATCGTAATTTCTTCCTCTCACCGTCTGTAACTTAATAATCTCCTCCATATGAGCTGCAATTACTAATTTATTATGACCATATTCCATTTTCAACCTTTCCCATGCTGTTTTGTAACCTTCTGACCCCGGCTTCAAGTTCGAAAGTCTACCTCTCACCTTCGGATTCACAAGCTCTAAAAGGTACCCAAATTTCTCAGCGTCGGAAATGGACTTGCTGTCAACTTGTGAGGAAAACATATTCTCAAACCTTATCCAGTCAGCAGAAGTGCCATTAAAGGGTGATATTTTCAACTCTGGTAGTTTCGATGTACTTGCTTTAGCTTCTTTCTCCATCTGAATTTTCTTCTCTGCCAGCACTAACTCCGCTCTCATTCTTTCTTCCCACATTTCTTTCTCTCGTTGTTGGATCTGCCTACGTAGTTGCTCTTCTTTCTCCATCTTTCTGATCGCCACTTCTTCCTCAGCTCTCAAGTTTTCATGTCTCTGTCTATCGTCTAGTACCCTACACAACCTCGCACGTTTCTCACATAGTGGTGCATACTCTGCCTTCAAATCTCTTGTCCACTGTCTAATAGATCTTTGTGTTGAATTTCCCAGCTCAATTTTTAATTCTTGTAAATGGGACACCAAGTCGTTCATATTATCTTGAATCTGCTGTGTTCGCTTGCATACTTGTTTGATTTCATTAAAATCCTCACTTTCCAATAATTCGTCGACGTCCTCGAGATAAAACTGCAGCTTTTCAATCTCTTTTCTAATCTTTTTCTCCTGGTCTTTCTCCTCCTGAGTGATTTCTACCGTATTATTCTCCTCAATTTCTTGTTGTTCAAGTTCGTCCGCCATCTTGGATTTCGTAATACCCTCAATTTCTCGTCTTTATCCGCAAATATTTCGTTGTTCAATCCTGGTCACGGCACCAAAATGTGCCGAACTTGTGTCGGCACACTAAAACTCTCGTATTATGTTTTAGTAAAGTTTAATAAACTATAAAAACTCCCACTTTTTACACAAAACTCTCGCTCACAAAGTCTCACATGTTCGTTGTTTTTCCCGATACTCAGGTCGCCCGCGAACAGGCTTGTTACCCACAAGTAACCCAATACCCCTATCTATAATATGTTCGTTCAGCTTTTCAAAATTCTCTATTCTGATTGGTTGACAAGCGGTCCGTAAATATATATATATATATATATATATATATATATATATATATATATATATATATATATATATATATATATATATATATATATATATATATATATCAGCAATGTGATACCTTTTTTCCCATCATCCCCTGCACGCATAAACTATTTAAGCTGGAATTGCCTATTGGCTTTCCCAATTTCAAAATTAATTTTTGCTTCAAAACTCACTATTTTGTAAACATTACAGCTATTTGAAGCACAGCTTAGAGACAGGAAGTTTTACCTCGCAGTTTGATCGTTGAGACGCACAAGTTACCAAGGGCAAATTCATGGGAAATTTAGGCACTTTCGGTCAATGGGTTGTTCCAGAAAAGATCCATACCCCCCATGCTGTCCGAAGGGGGAGTGAGGAAAAATGTCTTAGGATGTCCGAGGGGGGGGGGAATGCGGATATAAGATTGTCCGAAGGTTTTAGACAGTGATAAAGCTATGTGATCGGCGATTATAATGAGCACGCAATTTTTATCGGCTATAGCCCTTAAAAACTGGAACGTTTATGTAACAGCAATAATTATACGTCCACGTAACTCGTTAACTCGTAAGCAAAATAGCGGCCCACTTTTGCATGCATGGCCACCAAAAACTAACTCGCTGTAACAGTGTATCCTGCATGTTGAGAACGAGTCGAAAATTTACACACTTTATTTATATAAAAGTAAGGTCTTGCAGTTTTTGTATGTATAAGTTTGACTTATTCAAGTGTTAAAAATAATAGTTATTAAACTGTTGCTTGAATTAAGAGACTGCTATGTGAACTAAACTCAATATTTAGAATATTTAGTTTCAGTATATAGTCAATAAAGCTTCCTTGCAAGGTGTGTGCCTAGAAAATAGAAATGGCTGTCATATTAAGGGCGAGGTTAAGGAATGCAGTAATACTAAAAAATGCATTAACATGTAAGTAAACACAGCAACGCTTCTCAATCAGTCGCAAGTTACATTGAATTTCAGTCCGAATTTTACTTGATCGAATTTCAAAGTGAATTTCTGCAAATTATCCACCAAAATCTGCCATGTGTTTGTGTTCACAAGAAGCCGCCAAGTGTTCCACCACCACGCCGGAGCTATTTGACAACAATGTAGAAAAGTCACAATAAGCCATCGCTTTCACACTACGCTGGAGCGAAATAGTTTGAAAACTTTCACAACGCCTTTGCCAAATATGCTACCAGCCTGAATTGCTGAAAGCTGTTGCAAAAAACTGTTTTATATTACTACTTTACAAAATGTAATAATTGGATGCTATACTTCAGTTCTTGTATGATAGTGCTTATAAATAATTATTAATATCAAACTAATAATCATTAGTTCGATATTAATAATTATTTATAAGCACTATCATACAAGAAATGTCAAGAATGAATTTTCCTTCAATGGTGGTTTTTTATCCGTCAAAAGTTTAATATAGTTTTGACGAGAGAAATGTTTCTCAACAATTTTCAGAAAGTTTTACAAGATTTTGGGGCTTGTTTTGAATTGGGCTATTCCATTTAAAAGACGTAACCCCCCCCTATCAAGGACAATGGTTTTACCATATCTCTGAAGAATTCTTGACATAAAAGAGATCCCCTGAAGAATTCCTGTTACCCCTGAAGAATTACAATTTTTACATCTGACCCCTAAAGGAATTGCATTTGAAATAACCAACCCCTGAAGAATTCCACTGGAGAATTTGTTTACCCATGAGGAATTCCGGAGTTAAAAAGGGAGATTATGGATATTAAATGGAATAGCCAATTTTCTGGAAAATTTAGCCCAATTTTCTGGAAAATTTCCTGGTTGTTTTCCCTTGCAGCTTGTTTATAAACATGCTTGTTTATCTATAGCATCATTTGTAGAAAAGGTGTTGAAAGCATTTTTTGAAAGCAATGACGATTATCAAATGACAAATGATCATGCGAGCGACACTTGCTAGGAAGATGGTGACTGTGGGACAACTATATAGTTTTGTTTGTGGAAACACCACATAAATTTATTACTGCAAAGCTTTCGATCCGTAAGCCCGGATCTTCATCAGTGCTAATATGTGACTTGTTTAATTCACACGCCCTTTTTATATACAAAAAATGTCTTGATCTGTTGGCTCACATATTATTAGCACTGATGAAGATTCGGGCTTACAGATCGAAAGCTTGGCAGTAATAAATTTACGTGGTGTTTCCACAAACAAAACTATTATATGTTTTATCGCCATGCAAACATACAAAGAACTTATTGTGGGACAACTTTTTTACTGAAGTTATACATCTGTCTTCACTTAATCTCTGGCTCAGCTGGCTAGACCTTGATTCTTGCCTGTGGTCCCCCTTTGCATTTGACCCAAATGTTTTGGTCATTTTATATTTGCCAATTCAATATAAATCTTTTTGGCATAGAAATTATACATTTGGAATAATAATTTTGTATGCTGCATTCAATCTATTCTCCATTCAGGGAGATTCTTTTGTAAATACCCACACCAATCAGAAGTCTGTATTTTTATGCTAAGACAGAAATTGGCATCCCAGAGAGTAAATTATATTCAAGTTTAGGGCATGTTGCAGCCCTATATCTTGCCGTTGCAAGTTGCTTTGCGTTTGATGTTTGTTCTGGGATAAAATATTGAATTATACCTTAAATTAATGTTTTGTGAAATTTAGTTTAAATAATTTAGTAGAGAGATGAGTGCATAAAGCATAGGGATTTTGAAGCTAAATATGTTATAAAATTTGTCATTTTAGTGAATGCATTCTTTTCTGCTCGTCCTGGTTGTTGCAAGGAGACATCAGGCATTGTAATGGATGGATGACGATGTGTCGCTGGCAAACCTACACCGTGTGCATTTTATTGGTGGATATCTTGGGCAAATGTGCAATATGACGAGGGATATCTTGGGCAAATATCTTACATAAATTGGTACGATTGCTTACCTTAAATTACTAAAGAAGGATGATGTTGGAAGGTTAGTGGATATTTATAATAGTGATAAAATGGGGGTTCCCTATGAATAGGAACAAAGTAAGGCTGCCTAATTAAGTGGAAACAATATTGCGCAGTGTAACAATCTAAAAATATGGCGGACTGAAATCTGTAAAAATGATGCATGTTTAATTTAAAACATGCAAAAATTGCGGCATAAATATATCACGAAACATGCTTTTTACAACTACATGCTATGTTTATAGGAATTTGAATAAGTTTTTAGTAGGCATGATTTAGGATTTTTGTTTTATTTTCATTTATCATTTTCTATAAATGCCCCAACTAGTTTATATCTAATATGTAATGTATAATATGTAGATTGTAAATTTTTTGATCTAGAAAATAATAGAGTTCTGATACAACTACATGCTGTGTTGGGTTGTTAGGGTTGAATAAGTTTTTAGTAGGCATGATTTAGGATTGTTTTTATTTATGATTTTCTATAGACTGTCCCCCCCCCCCCTCCGTGGTGGAAGGATAACAGCCTGTGGCCATTTGTCACTAATGCTGCACAGTGACGTAGTCGTATAAATAGATATTTAACAGTCTGTGGCCATTTGTCACTAATGCTGCACAGTGATGTAGTCGTATAAATAGATATAATATTGTGCACATCAGTGGCTTTCTAATTTTATTATCCAATCAGGTGTGTTACTTTAAATAGAACTTATTGTATGTAAACAAGGTCAATAGACAACGTTTGGGACAACATTGCTTTCTTTAACATATAGCAGAATTTGTCTTCGTCATTTTGTGCACAATGAAGTATTGGGTCATTCCAGAAAACATCCATATCCCCCCCCCCCATGGAGGAAATAGGAAGTTAACCCCCTTCGGATGCCCTAATACATTTACTATTATCAGAAACAATTTTTTGTCCCCTCCCCCTCCGGACGGCAGAAATTTCCTCTGTGGGGGGAGTATGGATCTATTCTGGAACGACCCATTCAAGGCAAAGAAAATATGCAAGCATTAAATATTTCCTGCATTATTTCTCAATCCTTGCTCAATGACAAAAACATACTTAAATTAAATTTGTAATATAGGAAAAATAGATTTTCTGTAATATATATTTATCTGAAACAACCTCATGCTATGTACACTTTTGTAAGTTGTCTGTTTGTTTCAAAACTTACAATAGTGTACATTAAAACAAGTAAGACTGAAGAATCATCTAAAATTCTTAAAAAAACAAAAACAAAAAAAACACCTCATGCTATGTTGATAGGAATTTGAAGTTTTTAGTAGGCATGATTTAGGATTTTTGTTTCTATTCATGATTTTCTATAAATGGGTGCCCACCTAATTTTTGAGATATGATATGAATTTATGATATCTTTATCACAAAAGAGTGGCAGTGTCATCACAACAGTATAAAAAACCAATTACTGTGGGCTCAATTTTACAAATACTGTATAAATATACAATAACATAACTTAATTTATGAGAATAAATACAACTATCAGGAACAACAAGAGAGTGGAGTAGCAAGACTACAACAGTGTTACATTTCAAACAGATTCTTAGTTTATATTGATAGCAGTAATGTACCATCTGTATAACATACAGTTGTAAAATTTGTAACGTCTCTCTGGAGCAGGGGGGGGCACAGTCTTTCTTTAGGTTGTAAAGCGATGATTGGGCTAAGAAAATTTCAATACGTCATTGCTGTTGAAATGACTTAATTCATCACTAATAATATTGCTCATAATATACCATCCAGCGTCTATTTTTGAGAAAATTGTTGCACAAACCATGTTCCAATGTTTGCGATGTGACCATTGCATATGGCTGTCAAAAACGTCCAGATTAGTTAGATTATTGTTTTCTAAAACATTGCGCGGCTCGTGATTTTAGAACTCGTTTTATGCTTTAACCCATTGAGTGGCTCCACTTGACAAGTAAAATCCTGTGGCGTTAGACAGTAAAATACTAAAGTTGGGTGCATCTGGGTGCAATGCAACTTAAAGGGTTAAATTAACCAAAAAAAGTTCATACATTTGTTTGAAAAAAAGATTTTAACACAGTACCATGCCTGTTTGTATTTTGAAGTTCCTTGAGTTAAACATGATACTGCATAAAACCCTAAGTAGGGAACCACCTCCAGACCAATTTACACTCACCTGCGACAAAATAGGGAGGTTGTGTGCTTGATTTGCACAGTGCAACTCAAGTTGTAAGCATCTTGCATGGGACCATCTGATGCACAAGACTTTCCTCTTGATGAATAAAATGATCTGATATCAGACATTTGAGTTCCTTTGCAGCTTAAGGAGTTAATCCTATTTATCTTAGAGAACAGCAATTCAACTATCTGGCTGGCTTGACAAATAACTATACACCAACAATGTGTGCAAAGGCAATTAAGTGTATCCTTGGAAAATTTTATCTGAGATTATGCAGAGGAGTTTACAACTTTTTTGTTCAAGCCTAGTGACTTATTTCAGTGCATGAAAATCATCCCACCTTTCATCCTGTCCTGACAAACTGGGATCATGTAAACAGCACATTTAGCCATTAAGTTGATTTGCACTCTAATTTTCCTACTTATATTATTTAACTCTGTCTAACGTCATACAATTTTATTAAGCAGGGGGTGCAGTGGCAGTTAATTAATGGGTAACTAGACACATGGGCAGTCTCATTATGAAGCATAAAATCGTCTAGCGCTGGACAGTAAAATACTCAAGTAGAGCATGCATTTGCACTCTAATTTTCCTACTTATATTATTTAACTCTGTCTAACGTCGTACAATTTTATTAAGCAGGGGGTGCACTGGCAGTTAATTAATGGGTAACTAGACACATGGGCAGTCTCATTATGAAGCATAAAATCGTCTAGCGTTGGACAGTAAAATACTCAAGTAGTACAACCTAATGGTTAAATTTGTTTTTTGTAGCAAAATGGTTTTATATCTGAATTTTTTAAATTTTTTAAATTTTTTTTTGCTTTGTTTTACAGATCATTACTTGAACGTGCTGATGAAATATTGATTTATAAAATATCATGTTACCAAGATGACATGCCTCGAAGAGCAATACATGAGGGAATACCTCTATTTCTAATCAAATTACAACAATACACCAAAGACAGTAGTTCTCGGATGAAATGAAAGGATTGATAAATGTTCATGGCCAGCAGTGGATATTTGTGACTATAATAAATGGATACAAAGAAACTATGATGGATAAATATGGCCCGTAATGGATATTCAGTTGATGGACATACAAAGGTCACAGAAATGTCTATTTTCAGGTACTGTTCTTTCTTGTTTGCCTGCGAACAGGCTGTAGATACTTGTATCCAGGCCATTGTTTGTTTGTTTTTGTTCTGGGTACAATGAAATCCGGCATAAATCCTGGCGGTCTAAATGTTCAGTATATTTACAAATTCGATCTATTTTCTGTTTGTGCAGTAGACTTTGATAGCTTGAAAGAAAGTTTATAACGATGAGTTTCTCTGCAAAAACTGTACTTTCGAAATTCGTCAGCTTCTGAATTTGATAACCGATCTGAAAAAAAAAGGAACATTTGAGTGTATGGTTATTGCATGGTTCTATATATATTCTATATATACTGCCTTTGTGCACACGCATAACAAGTGCAGCAATGCAACAGTTTAGACAGGGTCATGAGGCAGGATGTGTACAAGAAAAGCTTTGCCAGAGTTTTGTCTTTCGAAATAGAACGACGATTGGAAATTGCTGTTTGATTCTTTGTAATATCTTGTCGCTTTGTTAGTGAAAAAGAAATTTGTCACTTTCCTCATCTAAGGCCCTGTTTACATGAGACCGGAACGAAGTCAAACCGGGACCATTTCGTTTCGGTCACAGTATTATTTATAATAGATGTTTACATGAGACCGGGACGAAAATAACTCAGACCGGTCTCAAGTCATTCCGCCTGCTGAACCGAACCGACTGACTTCAGACCGGGGATGAATGTAAACAGAAATACATTTCAGACCGGTCTCGGCTGTAACCTTGACATTGGAACAACACATGCTAACAAAAGCCATCTGAAAAAGAAAATTGCCCTGGCAAGGGGAATAAGTTGAAAATTTTGTGATTTTCGTACCGGTCTCATGTAAAGATATTGACAATTTCAATTTTCGTCCCGGTCTCATGTAAACGGGGCCTAAACCTTTTTTTCAAAAAACTGGCATCGTTTGTCTTGAGGTTAGGGGGTACAAATAGTACCCATAGCTTAGAGGGTGCAAATGGTACCCGTAAGAAGACTTGGTGGAAATCATGTTGGGGTCGTTTGGATCGGCGAGAATAAGACAATTATGGTGGCAAAGTTTTTTTTAAACATTTTCTCTCCCATAGTAAGGTAAAGCATGTATTTTCCTGGTAGCCGGTCTTACTTCATGAAAAAATAGTCCGCTACCAGTGACTAGGTCCCCTCTCTTATGGCGGTTATTCCGGCTCAATATCTTCGGGGATATTCCTTTTCAGGGCGGTTGCATGCGGATAATATGGTCCGTCGCGTGCGCAAAATAGTTAGGGAGTTAGACAGTTTAGAAGCGTCCAAACTGCGCAATATACGACACTCACATGAAACGTAAAATACTTTATAATAATTCACAAAATTGCGAAAACAAAAAATTGACAATTTTGCAATTTGAATTGTGCGTTTCTGGCAAATGCCTTTAGGGACCGGTCATTATTTATGGTGGGGGGTGGCACCGAAGAGAAATGTTTTTCGTAGCAAAAATTTTGCTGACCCAACCATTAAAAAGTCAAAAATTTGATTACCCAACCTCAAATATCAAGTAAAAAATAAATACCCACCCCTGGCCAAAATTAAACTTTACAAAAGATTACCATTCAGTTGTCAGATATGTCCTTTACCCAATTTCTGTGACACTGAGGAGTTTGATAACTGCTTGTGAAATTTGCTGCAGTCTAATGTATCATGTTGTCTGCACATGTGCTTTCTTTGGAGACACCATTTGTCTTCTAACAAATTGGAAAATGATCAAGACAGTGACTGACTGATTCACATATTGTATTGACATATGACTATAACTTTTTATTACCCAACCCTTGAGTTGTTTTGTTTTTCATTTACCCAACCTTTTACTTACTCAAAATTTAGTTTACCCAACCCTTTTCTCTTCGGTGCCATCCCCCGCCATAAATAATGACCGGTCCCTTAGATTCAAGTTGTAACGACAATTTACAAGCGCATTAAGTGTAAATACGGCATTATTTCTAATGAAAAGACCGCCAGGGTTAGAGTGTTTTTATGTGGTTTGTTAAGGAGCAAACTCGCTTTTTAAAAAAAGAAATGTGTGTTAATTTCGATCCAGATTTGTTCCTGAACATGGTCGCCATGAAAACACTCTGTAGAGCAAGCTCAGCGACGTACGGTCATAATAGCGTCGTCGGAAGTTTGCATTCAGCATTTTCGTTCAAAATTGAACGTACATTATGCTATGCTAGGGTTGCGTACAATCGGTACCCACACGATGTGTAGCAATTCTAAAGGAATAACTAATACGTATAAATAGGGTGTGCGCACGAAGTTTTTTTCGCAGGCCTTAATAACTTCGGGGAAAATAATAAAAAAAGCAGTGTCCGTGGTCGGGGCTGAATAGTACTGTGGAAGATTGGGTTGGAAAATTTGCAATTAAGATCTGTATTTTTGGGCAATTGTTACTTTTTGAAAAATAGTATCCTACTGATGTAAAATAACATCGGAAGGGTTTGGCAACAACGATGTCCAAAGAGTATGTTAGCCCTAAAGTTTATTTCATAAAATGATTTATCTTTGTATATACTCAATTGCAAGACAATTTAAAGTTCGAGTAAAAGTTTAATAACAATTGATATAAACTGAAACTCATTCTGGCTCAAATACTCAGAATACTCGATTACATGACAATTCAAAAAGAATATTTAAAGTCAAAATATTAATCATAATTCAAAATGACCTTTGGGTCACATTTTATGCCTACTCATATGGTTGTGTCCACAGAAGCCTGAGGTATTATATTAGATACGAAATACAACGTTTTTAAAAAAACAACCTTATCAAAAATCAGTTAAATATACTCGCCTTTTAAGCAAAAGCGAAAAGATTATTTTTGCCACAATTTTACGGTAAACCCAAACGTGGTGACGGAATTTCCCAGCATTTATATGTGCTGAAATTGAACTAAATCGAGAAATTTAACCAAAGTATAATTTTGCCACTCACCGGGTTTGAGTATCTTTTGTGACAATATGGATACTACCATGAAGATTAGATGTTTGATTAGTACTAAGTAAGTGTTTTCGTCAAAAACACTACTGAAATCATGGCTTTGACAGGGTTGACTAAGTTAGCCTAAAAACCCAATAATTTCCCATTCCATGTTTGTAATATGCATTCAATATGATAGATACGGCAGGCCTTCTACTCTTTCTTCTACTCGATAAATTGGAACAGAATGGCTGAAATTGAGTATACTAAAAGACTTTAATGAAATAAAATTTGGGGTTAATGCATATGTCGTTTTTCGTCTTGCGTAACGTCAGTTGTGTGTAACTTTTATGAAAAAAATCAAAGTCTTGAGATTTTGTTTTTCAACAAGTAATAATGGTCTAGAAATACAGATTTATATTGCACATGTTAGTTTCTTCAGTAAGGTCTCTAAACATTGGCACAACTGCTTGTTCCACAGGGGGCAGAAAAGTACGATTGTGTTTATTTAAAATACCTTGTCATCGTCCTACACGGCAAAAAACGCTCAAGTTGATGCAATACTGATGAAAACAGGATTGAACAATGTTTTGCTGCCCACATTGTTCATAGCTGTCAACAATATCGAACAATATTGTTACACCCGATTCAGGCTCAACAATATTGTTCAATATTGTTGACAGCTATGAACAACGTAGGCAGCAAAACATTGTTCAGTCCTGTTGAGCAACGGGCTCGGCGTTTTTTGCCGTGTATATATCGCATAGTTTCATCCAGGTTTCAAACGATGAAAATTATGTTGATTTTAAATTTTTTTCGATAATATAATACCGACTACTTCATGTAATTCAAACATTGTATTACCATCATCCTTTCGTAAGATGTTCGGAAATTGTCGTTGCAATGCAATGATGTTTAAATTACATGAAGTAGAAGGCTCGATATTTTCGAAAATATAAAAATCAGCTAATTTTGATTCTTTTATGACTTTGTCTTCGGATTGTTGTGATATAAATATGGGATATTGGTCGATGACAAGGTATTTACAAAACACAATCGTACTTTTCTGCCCCCTGTGCTTGTTCCCCATGCATAAATTTTTAACTAGTTTTTGGGATTGGATTTATTCAAATTTGAGGTGATTTTGAACACATATTGGTATGTTACTCATATGATATGAGTAAAATATTGTTCGTTTATACATTGTTCTAGTTTCTATAGCTTTTTATTTGTCTTATCAGTTGAAATATATGTTGTGATTGTTTACGAAATATATTGAATTATTTGTGAATTGTTCGTTCATTTTATGCATGACGAAACCCGAAATTTATAGTTTGATGGTCACAACAAATTTGAGCATAAAAATGTTAAAATTGTACACTAAAACACTAGGTATTATATTCGAAATCACTGGAACACGACTAGTTTTAAATATGCTTGAACTGAATTTCATACATGGAGTATTTCAAAAGTTCTGATCGGTTATCTGTTTAAAAACTTTTGAAATCATGCATGTATGAAATTCAGTTCAAGCATATTTAAAACTAGTCGTGTTCCAGTGATTTCGGATATAATACCTAGTGTTTTGGGTGTACAATTTTAACATTTTTATGCTCAAATTTGTTGTGACCATCAAACTATAAATTTCGGGATTCGTCATGCATAAAATGAACGAACAATTCACAAATAATTCCATATATTTCGTAAACAATCACAACATATATTTCAACTGATAAGACAAATAAAAAGCTATAGAAACTAGAACAATGTATAAACGAACAATATTTTACTCATATCATGAGTAACATACCAATATGTGTTCAAAATCACCTCAAATTTGAATAAATCCAATCCCAAAAACTAGTTAAAAATTTATGCATGCGGAACAAGCAGTTGTGCCAATGTTTACAGACCACCGTCCACAGTACTACTTGGTTTGTGGGTTCAAATCCCAAAACACTGAACTTATTATAAGTTACTAAAAAAACATGGATCTGATGGATCCGACAGATCCAATGGATTTTAGTTATATAAAAAAAATGGATCCGAGGGATCTGATGGATCCGAGGGATCTGATGGATCCGAGGGATCTGATGGATCAGATCCATCAGATCCATCAGATCCCTCGGATCCATCAGATCCCTCGGATCCCTAGGATCCATCGGATCCATCAGATCCATCGGATCCATCGGATCCCTCAGATCCCTCGGATCCATCAGATCCCTCGGATCCATCAGATCCCTCGGATCCATCTGATCCCTCGGATCCATCAGATCCATCGGATCCCTCGGATCCATCGGATCCATCAGATCCATCGGATCCATCAGATCCCTCAGATCCATCGGATCCCTCGGATCCATCAGATCCCTCGGATCCATCTGATCCCTCGGATCCATCAGATCCCTCGGATCCATCAGATCCATCGGATCCATCAGATCCATCGGATCCATCGGATCCCTCAGATCCATCAGATCCCTCGGGTCCATCTGATCCCTCGGATCCATCTGATCCATCAGATCCCTCGGATCCATCAGATCCCTCGGATCCATTTTTTTTATGTAACTAAAATCCATTGGATCCGTCGGATCCATTTTTTTTATAGTAACTTATAAGTTCAGTGTTTTGGGATTTGAACCCACAAACCAAGTAGTACTGTGGACGGTGGTCTAGAACATTGGCACAACTGCCTGTTCCGCATGCATAAATTTTTAACTAGTTTTTGGGATTGGATTTATTCAAATTTGAGGTGATTTTGAACACATATTGGTATGTTACTCATTATGATATGAGTAAAATATTGTTCGTTTATACATTGTTCTAGTTTCTATAGCTTTTTATTTGTCTTATCAGTTGAAATATATGTTGTGATTGTTTACGAAATATATTGAATTATTTGTGAATTGTTCGTTGATTTTATGCATGATGAATCCCGAAATTTATAGTTTGATGGTCACAACAAATTTGAGCATAAAAATGTTAAAATTGTACACCCAAAACACTAGGTATTATATTCGAAATCACTGGAACACGACTAGTTTTAAATATGGTTTGAATTGAATTTCATACATGGAGTGTTTCAAAAGTTCTGATCGGTTATCTGTTTAAAAACTTTTGAAATCATGCATGTATGAAATTCAGTTCAAGCATATTTAAAACTAGTCGTGTTCCAGTGATTTCGAATATAATACCTAGTGTTTTGGGTGTACAATTTTAACATTTTTTATACTCAAATTTGTTGTGACCATCAAACTATAAATTTCGGGTTTCGTCATGCATAAAATGAACGAACAATTCACAAATAATTCCATATATTTGTAAACAATCACAACATATATTTCAACTGATAAGACAAATAAAAAGCTATAGAAACTAGAATAATGTATAAACGAACAATATTTTACTCATATCATGAGTAACATACCAATATGTGTTCAAAATCACCTCAAATTTGAATAAATCCAATCCCAAAAACTAGTTAAAAATTTATGCATGGGGAACAAGCACAGGGGGCAGAAAAGTACGATTGTATTTTGTAAATACCTTGTCATCGACCAATAATCCCATATTTATATCACAACAATCCGAAGACAAAGTCATAAAAGAATCAAAATTAGCTGATTTTTATATTTTCGAAAATATCGAGCCTTCTACTTCATGTAATTTAAACATCATTGCATTGCAACGACAATTTCCGAACATCTTACGAAAGGATGCCGAGGGTATAGCCCGTGTAAAAAGCAAGTCAATCGTTCTAGTATGAACCCACGATAGTATGGTAATACAATGTTTGAATTACATGAAGTAGTCGGTATTATATTATCGAAAAAAATTTAAAATCAACATAATTTTCATCGTTTGAAACCTGGATGAAACTATGCGATATATAGGACGATGACAAGGTATTTTAAATAAACACAATCGTACTTTTCTGCCCCCTGTGGAACAAGCAATTGTGCCAATGTTTAGAGACCTTACTGAAGAAACTAACATGTGCAATATAAATCTGTATTTCTAGACCATTATTACTTGTTGAAAAACAAAATCTCAAGACTTTGATTTTTTTCATAAAAGTTACACACAACTGACGTTACGCAAGACGAAAAACGACATATGCATTAACCCCAAATTTTATTTTATTAAAGTCTTTTAGTATACTCAATTTCAGCCATTCTGTTCCAATTTATCGAGTAGAAGAAAGAGTAGAAGGCCTGCCGTATCTATCATATTGAATGCATATTACAAACATGGAATGGGAAATTATTGGGTTTTTAGGCTAACTTAGTCAACCCTGTCAAAGCCATGATTTCAGTAGTGTTTTTGAAAACACTTACTTAGTACTAATCAAACATCTAATCTTCATGGTAGTATCCATATTGTCACAAAAGATACTCAAACCCGGTGAGTGGCAAAATTATACTTTGGTTAAATTTTTCGATTTAGTTCAATTTCAGCACATATAAATGCTGGGAAATTCCGTCACCACGTTTGGGTTTACCGTAAAATTGTGGCCAAAATAATCTTTTCGCTTTTGCTTAAAAGGCGAGTATATTTAACTGATTTTTGATAAGGTTGTTTTTTTAAAAACGTTGTATTTCGTATCTAATATAATACCTCAGGCTTCTGTGGACACAACCATATGAGTAGGCATAAAATGTGACCCAAAGGTCATTTTGAATTATGATTAATATTTTGACTTCAAATATAGTCTTTTTGAATTGTCATGTAATCGAGTATTCTGAGTATTTGAGCCAGAATGAGTTTCAATTTATATCAATTGTTATTAAACTTTTACTCGAACTTTAAATTGTCCTGCAATTGAGTATATACAAAGATAAATCATTTTATGAAATAAACTTTAGGGCTAACATACTCTTTGGACATCGTTGTTGCCAAACCCTTCCGATGTTATTTTACATCAGTAGGATTAGTACTATTTTTCAAAAAGTAACAATTGCCCAAAAATACAGATCTTAATTGCAAATTTTCGAACCCAATCTTCCACAGTACTATTCAGCCCCGACCACGGACACTGCTTTTTTTATTATTTTCCCCGAAATTATTAAAGGCCTGCGAAAAAAACTTCGTGCGCACACCCTATTTATACGTATTAGTTATTCCTTTAGAATTGCTACACATCGTGTGGGTACCGATTGTACGCAACCCTAGCATAGCATAATGTACGTTCAATTTTGAACGAGAATGCTGAATGCAAACTTCCGACGACGCTATTATGACCGTACGTCGCTGAGCTTGCTCTACAGAGTGTTTTCATGGCGACCATGTTCAGGAACAAATCTGGATCGAAATTAATACGCATTTCTTTTTTTTAAAAGCGAGTTTGCTCCTTAACAAACCACATAAAAACACTCTAACCCTGGCGGTCTTTTCATTAGAAATAATGCCGTATTTACACTTAATGCGCTTGTAAATTGTCGTTACAACTTGAATCTAAAGGCATTTGCCAGAAACGCACAATTCAAATTGCAAAATTGTCAATTTTTTGTTTTCGCAATTTTGTGAATAATATTTTGTGAAGAATAAGTATTTTACGTTTCATGCGAGTGTCGTATATTGCGCAGTTTGGACGCTTCTAAACTGTCTAACTCCCTAACTATTTTGCGCACGCGACGGACCATATTATCCGCATGCAACCGCCCTGAAAAGGAATATCCCCGAAGATATTGAGCCGGAATAACCGCCATAAGAGAGGGGACCTAGTCACTGGTAGCGGACTATTTTTTCATGAAGTAAGACCGGCTACCAGGAAAATACATGCTTTACCTTACTACGGGAGAGAAAATGTTTAAAAAAACTTTGTCACCATAATTGTCTTATTCTCATCGATCCAAACGACCAACATGATTTCCACCAAGTCTTCTTACGGGTACCATTTGCACCCTCTAAGCTATGGGTACCATTTGTACCCCCTAACCCCAAGACAAACGATGCCAGTTTTTTGAAAAAAAAAAAGGTTTAGGCCCCGTTTACATGAGACCGGCACGAAAATTGAAATTGTCAATATCTTTACATGAGACCGGTACGAAAATCACAAAATTTTCCAACTTATTCCCCTTGGCAGGGCAATTTTCTTTTTCAGATGGCTTTTGTTAGCATGTGTTGTTCCAATGTCAAGTTTACAGCCGAGACCGGTCTGAAATGTATTTCTGTTTACATTCATCCCCGTCTGAATTCATGCTGGTCTGAAGTCAGTCGGATCGGTTCAGCAGGCGGAATGACTTGAGACCGGTCTGAGTTATTTTCGTCCCGGTCTCATGTAAACATCTATTATAAATAATACTGTGACCGAAACGAAATGGTCCCGGTTTGACTTCGTTCCGGTCTCATGTAAACAGGGCCTTAGATGAGGAAAGTGACAAATTTCTTTTTCACTAACAAAGCGACAAGATATTACAAAGAATCAAACAGCAATTTCCAATCGTCGTTCTATTTCGAAAGACAAAACTCTGGCAAAGCTTTTCTTGTACACATCCTGCCTCATGACCCTGTCTAAACTGTTGCGTTGCTGCACTTATTATGCGTGTGCACAAAGGCAGTATATATAGAATATATATAGAACCATGCAATAACCATACACTCAAATGTTCCTCCTTTTTTTTAGATCGGTTATCAAATTCAGAAGCTGACGAATTTCGAAAGTACAGTTTTTGCAGAGAAAATCATCGTTATAAACTTTCTTTCAAGCTATCAAAGTCTACTGAACAGAAAATAGATCGAATTTGTAAATAGACCGCCAGGATTTATGCCGGATTTCATTGTACCCAGAACAAAAAAAAACAAACAATGGCCTGGATACAAGTATCTACAGCCTGTTCGCAGGCAAACAAGAAAGAACAGTACCTGAAAATAGACATTTCTGTGACCTTTGTATGTCCATCAACTGAATATCCATTACGGGGCCATATTTATCCATCATAGTTTCTTTGTATCCATTTATTATAGTCACAAATATCCACTGCTGGCCATTTCATCCTTTCATTTCATCCGAGAACTACTGTCTTTGGTGTATTGTTGTAATTTGATTAGAAATAGAGGTATTCCCTCATGTATTGCTCTTCGAGGCATGTCATCTTGGTAACATGATATTTTATAAATCAATATTTCATCAGCACATTCAAGTAATGATCTGTAAAACAAAGCAAAAAAAAAATATAAAAAAATTCAGATATAAAACTTAAACCATTTTGCTACAAAAAACAAATTTAACCATTAGGTTGTACTGTGCCCTGATGCATGCTCTACTTGAGTATTTTACTGTCCAACGCTAGACGATTTTATGCTTCATAATGAGACTGCCCATGTGTCTAGTTACCCATTAATTAACTGCCAGTGTACCCCCTGCTTAATAAAATTGTATGACGTTAGACAGAGTTAAATAATATAAGTAGGAAAATTAGAGAACAAATCAACTTAATGGCTAAATGTGCTGTTTACATGATCCCAGTTTGTCAGGACAGGATGAAAGGTGGGATGATTTTCATGCACTGAAATAAGTCACTAGGCTTGAACAAAAAAGTTGTAAACAACTCTGCATAATCTCAGATAAAATTTTCCAAGGATACACTTAATTGCCTTTGCACACATTGTTGGTGTATAGTTATTTGTCAAGCCAGCCAGATAGTTGAATTGCTGTTCTCTAAGATAAATAGGATTAACTCCTTAAGCTGCAAAGGAACTCAAATGTCTGATATCAGATCATTTTACTCATCAAGAGGAAAGTCTTGTGCATCAGATGGTCCCATGCAAGATGCTTACAACTTGAGTTGCACTGTGCAAATCAAGCACACAACCTCCCTATTTTGTCGCAGGTGAGTGTAAATTGTATCATGTTTAACTCAAGGAACTTCAAAATACAAACAGGCATGGTACTGTGTTAAAATCTTTTTTCAAACAAATGTATGAACTTTTTTTGGTTAATTTAACCTTTAAGTTGCATTGCACCCAGATGCACCCTACTTTAGTATTTTACTGTCTAATGCCACAGGATTTTACTTGTCAAGTGGAGCCACTCAATGGGTTAAAGCATAAAAAGAGTTCTAAAATCACGAGCCGCGCAATGTTTGAGAAAACAATAATCTAACTAATCTGGACGTTTTTGACAGCCATATGCAATGGTCACATCGCAAACATTGGAACATGGTTTGTGCAACAATTTTCTCAAAAATAGACGCTGGATGGTATATTATGAGCAACATAAGCTTTCGTATTATTAGTGATGAATTAAGTCATTTCAACAGCAATGACGTATTGAAATTTTCTTAGCCCAATTATCGCTTTACAACCTAAAGAAAGACTGTGCCCCCCCCCCAAAAAAAACTTGTGCTGTTTGATTAAATGTAACAAAAACTACAAAAGCTACTATACTTGAATGTTTTATTGGATTCATAAAGGACTAACTTAGATTTTGATATGTAACATTTGAATACCCCCCCATATATGAGTCCCCCCGTCTATATGCCCTACAAAAAACTCTTAAGAACGAATATGAGCCCATCCTCGTTCCCAGTGTCTCACCTCCGCTCACCCCCTGCTCCAGAGAGACGTTACAAATTTTACAACTGTATGTTATACAGATGGTACATTACTGCTATCAATATAAACTAAGAATCTGTTTGAAATGTAACACTGCTTGTAGTCTTGCTACTCCACTCTCTTGTTGTTCCTGATAGTTGTATTTATTCTCATAAATTAAGTTATGTTATTGTACCAGGTGTCCCAAAAAAAAGTACTCCGGTTTGACTTGTAATAACTTCTAAACAAGTAAAGCTTTCAAACAGAAATAACTTGCATTAAATAGAGGAAGGACTAACTTAGATTTTGATATATTACAGTTGTATTTTACTTAACAATTCACGGAGATATTAATGTTCAAAATCGGGAGCATATTTTTAAATGTGTCTAAAATTAGCGAAAATCGGCATATCAAATATTAACTTCAGCGTTTGTTAGCTTGATGACATATCCGGCTAACTTGTATTTCAGCGAATTGTTGTTAGGGTTTGTAAGGGATATGGCATAGATTTAGACATCTTACATGTAAGTCTTAGCCCATTGTTTCCTGAAATATGAACGTACGAAATTATGCAAGTATTTAATAGGTCTTTACAAACTTATAAGGTAGATGAAAGACCATGCAAGGCAGGCGCTTATATTTTAAAATTTCTTAATTAAAATAGCCTAATTTTTTTTATGTTTTTCATGGATTCAAAACAGAGTTGATTATTTCTCGGTTAGAGCAGGATGAATATTATTCTGCAATGAAGGAAATAATATTGCTTTTTGCAAATACACATCACAGTATCAACGCTATACTATTTTGTTACGTTTTGTTCCATGCAAAAGTGTTGGATGTCTCTGGGGAGTTGCATGCTTGTTATGTCTTATCAAGTTGTATGGTTTGATTGTGTTTCATTCTCAGTTTATTCTGAACTTGCCAAGATTAAGAAAAGGAAAAAGAGTTTGAGTGTTCTAAACAAGATTTCAGAACGTTGCAAAAGTTAGAAGAGCTTCACAATTCGATTGTGACAGCATGCCCTAATTCAGAACTACGAACGATCCATGCATGACAATCCTTTGCGATGCAGTTGTCTCTTGAAATAAGGTAACGTATTCGTGCTAGGAACACAAGCGGATTTCGGACGAATAAATCTTGCTTGTATTTTGTAGATAATAATAATTTGTTTCATAATAAACAATTTGTCAAGTGTCATTTATTTACTGGTAATCGTGCATGTTTCAGTCGGGCAAATCTTGATTAATATTTGATACGCCGTTTTTTGCATATTTCAGACACATCCAGAAATATGCTCCCGATTTTAAACATTAATATCTCCATGACTTTTTAAGTGAAATACAACTGTAATGTTGAAGTGTTGCTCAAATATTGATTCAATACATTACCTCGGGCTGACCAATTCATTTCATCAAGTTCCTCGAGATATTCATATACTTCCTGTGAAAGAGCCAATTCCGAGTATTTGATCATTTCTGGGCACTTCCTTTCTATTTATGATTGGTTAGTTGCACAAACAACAAAGGTGATCGGTGCATTCAAACTATTCAACAGGAAGTTTACAATTATACTAGGAAGTGTATGAATATCTCGAGGAACTTGGTGGAATGAATTGATCAGCCCGAGGTAATGTATTGAATCAATATTTGAGCAACACTTCAATTGGAACGACAGTAAATGTATAATAAAACAATTATTGGATTCGGTTTTCGCATGATATCAAGAATTATTCAGACCTCGGTCTATGTTATCCGCCTCAGCTTCGCTTCGGCAGATAACATTGACCTCGGTCTGAATAATTCTTGATATCATGCGAAAACCGAATCCAATAATTGCTTAATGTACTAGGGCATCCGAAGGGGGTAGGGGGTTAACTTCCTATTTCCTCCGTGGGGGGGGGTATGGATGTTTTCTGGAATGACCCAGTACTTCATTGTGCACAGAATGACGAAGACAAATTATGCTATATGTTAAAGAAAGCAATGTTGTCCCAAACGTTGTCTATTGACCTTGTTTACATACAATAAGTTCTATTTAAAGTAACACACCTGATTGGATAATAAAATTAGAAAGCCACTGAAGTGCACAATATTATATCTACTGTATTTATACAACTACATCACTGTGCAGCATTAGTGACAAATGGCCACAGACTGTTATCCTTCCACCACGAGGGGGGGGGGGCAGTCTATAGAAAATCATAAATAAAAACAATCCTAAATCATGCCTACTAAAAACTTATTCAACCCTAACAACCCAACACAGCATGTAGTTGTATAAGAACTCTATTATTTTCTAGATCAAAAAATTTACAATCTATATATTATACATTACATATTAGATATAAACTAGTTGGGCCATTTATAGAAAATCATAAATGAAAATAAAACAAAAATCCTAAATCATGCCTACTAAAAACTTATTCAAATTCCTATAAACATAGCATGTAGTTGTAAGAAGCATGTTTCGTGATATATTTATGCCGCAATTTTTGCATGTTTTAAATTAAACATGCATCATTTTTACAGATTTCAGTCCGCCATATTTTTAGATTGTTACCCTGCGCAATATTGTTTCCACTTAATTAGGCAGCCTTACTTTGTTCCTATTCATAGGGAACCCCCATTTTATCACTATTATAAATATCCACTAACCTTACAACATCATCCTTCTTTAGTAATTTAAGGTAAGCAATCGTACCAATTTATATAAGATATTTGCCCAAGATATCCCTTGTCATATTGCACATTTGCCCAAGATATCCACCAAGAAAATGCACACGGTGTAGGTTTGCCAGCGACACATCGCCATCCATCCATTACAATGCCTGATGTCTCCTTGCAACAACCAGGACGAGCAGAAAAGAATGCATTCACTAAAATGACAAATTTTATAACATATTTAGCTTCAAAATCCCTATGCTTTATGCACTCATCTCTCTATTAAATTATTTAAACTAAATTTCACAAAACATTAATTTAAGGTATAATTCAATATTTTATCCCAGAACAAACATCAAACGCAAAGCAACTTGCAACGGCAAGATATAGAGCTGCAACATGCCCTAAACTTAATGAATATAATTTACTCTCTGGGATGCCAATTTCTGTTTTAGCATAAAAATACAGACTTCTGATTGGTGTGGGTATTTACAAAAGAATCTCCCTGAATGGAGAATAGATTGAATGCAGCATACAAAATTATTATTCCAAATGTATAATTTCTATGCCAAAAAGATTTATATTGGCAAATATAAAATGACCAAAACATTTGGGTCAAATGCAAAGGGGGACCACAGGCAAGAATCAAGGTCTAGCCAGCTGAGCCACAGATTAAGTGAAGACAATCTGTCTATATCTGCATATTTGAATGACTGGAACGTTTATATGCAGATGAAACTTGAGAAAGATAAGTAATTCTTTATCTTAACGTATTAAACATATATTTATAACAACTTCATTGATTGTTAAACAAGATAAGTTTATTTAATCTGTATCTATCACTTTGTTTGCTTTCGTTGACGACTTGTTCTGTGTATTTCTTGCCGAATGCGAATAATCGCGACATGAACATGAAATACTTGTCCGCGAAAACTTTCTTAATGTCTTTAATGTGTATATTTGTTCTTTTGTACCTTTAAAACTTAATAAATACTCTACTACAGAACATAATTAAACTGTGGTTGGTAGTTTGATCTTGTTAGAATACCTTTTTTCCTAACTTTCAGACGAATAAATTGGAAAACGAATGAGCAAAATAGGGAAATTCACACAAATACTTATGATTAGAACACGGCAAGCTCCACTCCTCGCTCAACGTTTTTTTTCAAAAAAGGAAATTTAATTATGAATTCTACACAAATAAATTAAAAATATTTTACTCTAGAGTTTTGAAGGATGTTTTTATTGTAAAAAATGTACTGGTAGGTGCATTTTACGTCGTTTTAAATCATGTTTTAGTGCATTTTTTTACCCAGTTTTGGAAATTTAAAAAACCCGCGTTCATTTCTGTTACGTGAAAAGACTGGGCATGACAACAGTGGGCATGCCTGGGCATTAGGCTGTTGCGGTATTTGAAAAAAAACGAAAACCGATACGGGAAAAAAAATTACCGATAACACCGATATTTTTTGTGATTGAATTTTGCTTAGCTAATTTTATGCAAAATTTGCTTAATTTTATGCAAAATTTGCTTAATTTTATGCAAAATTTTCTGTTTTCAAATGATGCCAAACAGCCACGATATAACAACTTTGACTCCTCGGGTGCGTGATATTTTCACTAAAGTGTGAGGCCAGTGATCAGTAGCCTGTGAAATGTCCACTTTAAGAATTGAAAATGCATATTACTTATTAGCATTGATTACCGCATCGCCTGAATCATGTGTGATATTTTTGACCGGGAAATTGTTTCAAAACATTTTATTCAACTGCGAGTTCGAAACAAAGATCGTCCTATCTCACTAGGTAAACAATGGGTCAATGTCCAATGTCAATGAGGTTAGTTTTTGTTTTTCTAAAACATTTGTAATCCACCGTTGTTTACGTTCTAAAAGTTCACTTTTTGATAAGCGAAATGACATATTACACCTTGCAACGCCAACGTATAAACAAACACGTTTTAGATCACGCTCTAACCTTAATTTACAGATTTTTCCGCAGAGTTATGCACCTATCAATGTTAATCCCGAGGGAGGGGGGGGGGTCGGGCAAGGGGTGGGGATTTGACATTTTTACAAAAAAAAATGTCAAATGCCACTCCCTCGGGAGAAAATTCCTGGGCAAAATTCCCCACCCCCGGGATGAAATTGTATTACTGAAGTATTTGGTTTCTGGTGCACTCTATATGTCAGGTGATAGGGAAATTACACAAATACATTTGGCGGTATAACTTAAAAGTATAACAAACATAAAGAACGTTTCAAAATAACTTAAAATACTCATTAATAATTTATATACCTTGCGCCACACCATGGTGTAGTGTAGATCTAGTGTAGTGGACTAGAACACAGGCTAATAAAACACAGTATTCTTATATAATTATATTGTCAGTATTCTAAATTGTTCGCCCTAATTAGTATTCTTTTGTAGTCGTATTTTAAGTTGTGCGCCTTGCGTTTGATATCTGATAAAACACACTCCTACTCGTGTTTTAAATAGTACATAACGTGAACTTTTAATATACAAGTATAAATCGATATTAATATAATTATAAAATGGCTTTTAAGTGTTTATTTCTTGTCCAGAAATCTCCATATTTCTTGTAAAAACAACGCGCGAGACAGCGAGCGATAAACTAGTGCCCAGTCTTCAGTTTGTTCCTGACTCTTCCACAGTCCCTCGTTACCTTTTAGTGCGGGAGGATATGCCCGTTCGCGGGTTAGGCGTTGACAGCTACAACGCGGGCGACTGGGGACGAGTCAGAGTTTGTTCTAAAATTGGCTCAGGTTTCTTCAGTATATCGTCTGAGATCACTGTTAATCTGTCAAAAATCCCCACCCTCGGGCCACGTAGAAAAAAGTGTCAGTCCAAATCCCGACCCATGGGACCACCTGATTGATCAAATCCCCACCCTTTGCCTGACCCCCCCCCCCCTTGGGGTTAACATTGATAGGTGCATTAGCACATTGATCGTCTTTGTCGTTCTGAAATAACTCCAATCAGCGCTTGAAAAAGTTTGATATGACGTTTAAATATACAAACATAAACGTGATATAGATAATACCAAAAAATATCGATATTCCGATATATCGAAAATTTCAATATCGAGTAATCGGTATTTATAAAAAAACCCGATAATTATCGGTATATCGATATACCGCAACAGCCTACTGGGCATGACAACAGTGGGCATGGCTTCACATTTCCGGCTGGAGGTATCGTTCCAGTTATTTTTAGTTCAATGGGTATATCTTCCTATTCTGTGACTAGGCGTACTGTTCCAGTACTTCGTATTAATGTACAACTAAATGAATTAATTATTAAAAAGTAAACAGACCTTTAAACTGAAGAACTTGATTGGCTTGTATACATTGGTTTCTTTGTCATATAGTTCAATTGCTGTTGCTTGTAAATGTTTTATAAACCAGTACTGCGAAGTAGCGAAATTTCGGGCCGTCTTTCACAACAAATAACATCACAATAACTGCACATCATTTTCTCTTTAATACAGAATCATTTTCCCCGTCCATTGAGTTATAATTTCCAAAACGAACCAGTCGCTATAACGTAAAATAAGCGGGTATTTGTGAACAAAAATGCCCTTTGATATGACACGAGGTAACCAGCGCCATCTTGTCTTCTCCAAACATTACAGATTTTCCCGCCAAAACCCGCCCCCAAAGTCCCGTATGTACCTGACGTCACAAGTGTCATCGACGGGGGGGGGGACTACCATATTTGGTGGTAAAATTTTTTCAAAAATACGCACTAAATCCAATTTTAATCTCTTTACCTTCGCTACTTTTGCTTTCCACATGCCAACAAAACTAGCTTCTCAGCACATACATAGCATACGCTTTATAAAATACTTAAAAAAATGGACCTAAACAATATTGGAGCGACAACAATTTTGGAAAGTTTCTCCGGAAATTTTTCTCACTTGATGAAAAAACTTTTTCATCTCTTTTTTTCTTTTTTTCACATTATTGTACGTTGGAACAGCACTATAGTATCAATAGTATCAATATATATATATAGCCTTAGAACAACGGTTTTCAACTGGTTTTCTCATGTGTCCCCGATTTCACATGATTGAATTACCACGTCCCCTGAAAAGAAATTGCCCACTGAAGTCTATCAAAAACACGAATTTCGAAATAGTTAGTAAAATAGTAAATGATTTAAATTTAAATAATAGATACAAAGTCAAGCAAACATGTTTATAGTGCAAACTATTGTATTCAACTATTGTATTCAACTATTGTTTTCTCAGTCCTAGACCAGTTTGTGTCCCCTAGGAATTTGCCAAATGTCCCCTCTCGGGGACATGTCCCCCAAGTTGAAAACCCATGCCTTAGAATGTTATCAGCCTAGTCCCAGCTCTCTCTCTATTCGCTGCTTTGATATATTTAAATAAGTCTTAAAAGTTTTATACCTGGTGACGTCACACGTAGGTCCCAGTCTCGTACTACATCCACTTTTTTCTGGCGCTTGCTTCAGAACGACTGGGACTAGGCTGGAATGTTATATATTTTATGGCAATATTTTATAAAAATTTCATCGGCAAGTTGCTGAATATTTCAAAAGTATCAACAATTAATATACAATTACTTTATGGTTTCCGTGTTTGGATGGCCTGATCCAAACACGCGGGAATGTTGCGAGAGTTAAGAAAAGCGAGCGAAATCACGAGCCGAAGGCGAGTGATTTTGCCCGCTTTTCTTAACTCGAGCAACATTCCCAAGTGTTTGGATCAGTCCATCCAAACACGGAAACCATAAAGTAATTGTTTTATAAAATAACAACACGGTAGTCTTCCGTGTGTTATATACATGTTATTTTATAATAATGTTTCCAAGACCTCTCTGAAAATCGGAAGCAAGTCATTAAAATGATATAATTATATGTTCTATTTCATTTCAAAAAGCAAACAAATGTTCCTCTTTTGTTACGATAGCACTGAATACCACGAGGGCATTTCATCTCTGATTTTCTTCAAATGATTTGGATTAAATTCAATTAAACAACTGCAAAAAAATAAACTAGGGAACCAAGGATAGTGTAAAGTTTCAAATTGAATAAGATCGGGAAGAACTGCGTAGGGGCTAGCGGGTTAATAGGTTTGCTGAACAATTAGGCCAAACAACGTCACATTAGGCCTTTGTTTTTTTTTGTCTTAGCGTGTTTTTTTTTTGTTTTATTTGTTTTCAATAACGGCACTAATACGATTTGGCCTAATTCTTCATCTAACATACCAACCCTGCACGTTACTCAAAAATGTGGATTAGAACAAGGTTTTTGTTATATCCTCAGAAATGCACTGTTATACAACTCAAACTCAACTTTTAATGTCCTTAGAAAACTGAATAACAACCTTTCCTTTATCGCTCTCGCACATGTTCCTAAAACTCCCAAAGCGCATGCGCAATATATCACAGTTTTTACGAGAGAAACAATTTATTGTCACTTCCTTCGCTGTGTCTCGTGGAACTGGTACAATTTATTTATTTATTGTGATGCTACACGAGACAACTCGAAATTTAAATTCTTTCACCAGCAACCAAATTTTGTATATTCTAAAACTACAATTGCATTGGGAGCTGTCGCTGAAAGCAGAGTCTTAGCTAGGATTTTAGATCTTGGGCGTGTTTCTAATGACCAGGGCGTGCACATGTCAATTACCTTGAATAGCAAAATCACGGTTCTAGTTAAGCTTGCCAACAATAATGCTTGTGGTTGTTCTATGCTTTGCAACCAAATACAAGGCGAGCATACACTCATATTGCGCACCGACATTAAAATATTAAGTTATTTCAGCAACTCTTGGGGTTATTTAAGGTTACTTCACATGATGAACGTGCGTTTTAGTCTATTGAACATGGCGCAACGAATTTTAGGTGTATCTTTACCAAATTTTTAGTGAAGAAAGCCAATAAAATGCTGATTTCGAAAATCTTCATTTGATGGGTGTTCTGTTTAAACATGTCCAGTATTGGCTGACTAAAGAAATACATAAGTATCCCATAAAAATCAAAATATATTTATAGTTTACCTCAACGTTTGTCTACATATATCGATTTGAACCTTCATAGGTAAGGTAAAAAAAACGTGTGCGGAAAATTTCTCTTCTTCAATGGTTTTTCTGATATCACGTTTTCTTTGACAACTTCGTGAATTGTCAGTGACAAATCCAAGAATCAGGGCATATCAGAAAAACCACTAAAGAAGAGAAATTTTCCGCACACGTTTTTTTTACCATGCCTATGAAGATTTGAATTGCGATATCTAGACAACCGTTGAGGTAAACTATAAAAATATTTTGATTTTTTTATGAAGGTACCTACATATTTACTCAGTCAGCCAATACTGAAAATGTTTAAACAGAACACCCATCAAATGAAAATTTTCGAAATCAGCATTTTCCTGGCTTTCTTCACTGAAAATGTGGTAAAGTTACACCTAAAATTCATTGAGCAATGTCCAATAGACTAAAACGCACGTTCATCGTGTGAAGTAACCTTAAAACCACTTTAACACCATACAGTTCCCATTATCCATCAAAACATTACAACATCACGGATCAGTTTTGCCAATTTCAACAACTACAGTAGATTTTCCAAACTTTCTCACGACGTAAATAGGAAGAAATTATGTCTGTTGTTAGCAGTAACACTATATTTTATGAACCTACACGGCCTTATATAAATAATGAAGCCGCGTTCATTTATCTAGCCGTGTTTTTCCACTTTCGGCCGCGATAACACGGCCAACACGGCCCTCTAGCTAAGACCCTGGCTGAAAGTATCCCCATGAGGCTACTGATATACTAAACTTGTTTAAAACTATCAGCGCCCATATTGCACATTTAACTATTGTCTCAGTGACACTCTTTAATTGAAATAGCTGTATAACTACGTATACAGTGTGTCCCAAAAAAGTACCCTCTATAGAAAGTATCTATCCTATTGTTATAAGGGTACTTTTTTGGGGACACGCTGTAGTTAATATGACGTTGCAACCCATTACAAAAAACATAAATCCAAAATAGTCCGTGTGTTGTGACCCGATATCGTTCACTTTCATTAAGCATGTCTTAGATCTGAAATATTTTTACGGGAACTAACACTTTCGAACACGCTGAATTCAAATCCGAAAAGTTCCCACTCCGTAGACCCGCAGTTTTCACAAAATGCTATTTTATCTTCACTAATTTCACAACAAATTTTTTCATTGTTCAACGATACGGATCGATGACGATACACGATTATGTCACTCAAAAGGACGAATTTCTATTAACCATTCTTTCTTTTAACAAATGATCGGTTTTGCTCGAATAATTTTGAGTTATGTAATCTTATGCGTGTTGGACGTAAACAACATATCTTGTCTATAACTTTGAGAAGGTACAGATAACGCTTTCAAAAATCCTCAGTTCTAGAGCTATCTCTATAAAATCACAATGACGTTAATGTCAAGTCTTTTAGCTATGTCACTGGCCTGAAAAATTACTCTTTTAACGCGATCAAGATATTTAAAACAAAAGTAACGCGAAGCCAACGTAACGGCAAAGATAACGCTAAAACGAAATATTGTCGAATGGTTGCAGGTAGAAGACTTACGACAGGATCAATCTTAAATAACCTTAAACTATAAGAATAAATGTTCACATCAAAGACAAAGATCAGTCACAAAGTATAAAATACGCTCTGTAAACTTACCGCGAAGTGGAGAAATGTGTGCCTGAGCTGTTTATTTGATGATTTCGACGTATATAGAAGCCCTCTTTCCAATAATACTCGCTGATCGCACAGCATAACACCAACTGATGTAATAGTTCAAATGCAATGATAAGTTATCTCTTGAATTACGTCTTGGAAACAGTGTTGGAAATTTCAGTGCTGATCCATTACATATAGATTACCGTTTTATATCTTTGTATAAAACATTTTGATCGCATGTAAGGAATTATTTCTCAGCCCAGAGACATAGCCCAAAGACTTGACATTAACGTCCTTGTGATTTTATAGAAATAGATCCAGAACTAAGGATATTAGAAGAAATTATCTGTACCTTCTCAAAGTTGTAGACAAGATATGTTGTTTACGTCCAACACGCATAAGATTACATAACTCAAAATGATTCGAGCGAAACCGGTCTTTTGTTAAAAGGAAGAATGGTTAATAGAAATTGGTCCTTTTGAGTGACATAATCGTGTATCGTCATCGATCCGTGATGTTGAACAATGAAAAAATTTGTTGTGAAATTAGTGAAGATAAAATAGCATTTTGTGAAAAAACTGCGGGTCTACGGAGTGGGAACTTTTCGGATTTGAACTCAGCGTGTTCGAAAGTGTTAGTTCCCGTAAAAATATTTCAGATCTAAGACATGCTTAATGAAAATCGTTTTCTAGGCACTTTTCGAGGTCACAACACACGGACTAAAACACAGACACATAAAAATGAGGCGAAAAAACTCATTTAAATGACGCATTTTATCCCCATATCCGTTCCGCACCCGCTCCATGGATCCGCTAGGTTCCGCATCCGCATTTTAACTTAATTGTGACATGTTTCTCAATAACAAGTCTCAATGACCTTTGACTTTATATTGCCAAGATCATGTTTTTTTTTATATGAGTCATTTTCAGCTTTTCGCAAGTATTCAATAATGTCACTTTAGATGTCAATAATTTCACAGTTACAGCAGAGTTTACAGCAGTTTTGATAAAGCTTTGATACAGATAGATTCTCGTAAGATCTGGTGATGTTCTCGTTGCATTTGAATATTGCATTGTGCCATTGAACATAGCATCGTCACGTCATCGTAGGTCATCTACGGTTTGATAGCGCATGCGCATTTGCGCTGCTAAAGAAAAAATCGAGTGTTCCGGGGTAAAGATCTTTTACACAACATGAGAAGCGAATGTTATAAAATTTACAAAAAATTACAATAACGACAACCACTCCTCAAAATTTTTGTGAACTTGGCAAAAGGACAAAAGAATATTTAAATAAGACAACTGAAATTGCCTAAATAACCTTCAAAGCACTAAGTACAATAAATCACTACGAACATATATCGTATACACCCCCCCGGAAAGTTTACACTATTATGCCTGATCCCCGACTCATATGAATTTTCCCCACTCATCACAATACTTGTCAAGTTTCGAAGAAACTTGACACTAAAAACGAAAGTAACTTTATATTTTTGTAAATTTTTGTTTATGTTAAACTTCACGTCTGTTTTCCGTATATTTTGCGAATTAAATAAGTTTAAACACATGGTCCTTCGTGTCGGATAGAACAAAAGTTTAGTACTTAACGATTGGCGTTAATAAATAGTGTTTATTGCTTGTTGGAAGCATGTCGAAAGAGCTAGAAGGCGTGAAAAAGAAGCGACGTTTTATGAGGAAGTCGGTGACGGACAGTTTAAAGTTGATTGATGAAGCGCTTGCAGAGGAAAATAGTCATGCTAGAGTTCAGGTACTGAAAGATAATATTTTAAGTAAATGGAATGATTTAACAGAGGTACAAGCCTCGCTTTCTATATATTTGGAAGACAGTGAAATTGATAGTGAATGTGCAGCACACAATGAGTATGAAATGAGAGTTATGGATTATATGGCTAGAATGACAAAGTATTGAAGTGTTAATACACATGCTGAGAACAGCAATGGGTCTAACGAGAGTGGGTCAAGTTTGGGGTCCACATGTAAAGTTCAAGTTAGACTGCCAAAGATTGAATTACCAACATTTGATGGGGATATATTGTGTTGGCAGTCATACTATCAGTCTGTTAAAGTGTCCATTGCGGATAATAGTGCTTTAGCTGATGTGCAAAAACTAGAGTACATTATGCGATCACTGAAAGGTGTAGCTGCTGTGTCGGTTAAGGGATTTTCAATAGTGGCTGAGAATTATGAATCTGTTTTGTCAACTCTGAAGGAAAGATTTGGTCATTCAAGGTTGATCTTAGATGCCCATATGAGGGGTTTGATCCATTTACCCAGATTGAGTGCTGAAGATGCAACATCTATGAGAGTGTTTTATGATAAAGTAGTCGGGCATGTTCGCTCGGTTGAGTCAATGGGAGAGAAGTACAGCTCTGAAACCTTGGCACCAGTATTGGTTCCTTTGATTGTTGATAAGCTACCAAAAAAACTTGTGGAAAAGTGGGAGCTTGAAATTGGAGATAAGAAAGAGGACTGTTTGCCTATAAAAACACTCTTTACTTTCTTAGAGCAAGTCATAAGGGCAAAGGAATCTAGTACACAAGCCCCTAATGTAGAATCCAAACCTCCAAAGAATATTTCTTTGAAGGAAGGATTTCACAAAAATCCATCATTTAGAAGGTCTTCAACATCAGCGTTGTGTTCGTCTACTCAAACTCAAGAAAAAGAGTGTGTTGTTTGTGGTAAGGATCACAATGTGTGGTCTTGCATTAACTTCCTTTCATTGACAGTGAAAGAGAGATTCCGGAAAGTTAGTGCTAAAGGTCTGTGTTTCCTGTGTTTGGAAGGTGGTCATAGGTCGAACAGCTGTAGTCGAAAGACATTGTGTAAGCGTTGTAGAGGTCGTCACCATCACCTTCTCCACACAGACCAGCTGCCCCCAAATAGAACACATGCAGACAAGACTGAAGCCACAGAAGGTCAGTCTGCAAGTCAAGAGGATGCATCAAAGAATGTTTCAAAGAATGTAACAGCCAATTCAGTTGGAACTGATGACATTGGAAAGGTGATTCTACAAACAGTCCCAGCTGTTTTGTGTGGTTCTAATGGGAACTCAAAGGTTGTTCGCTGTTTTCTTGATTCAGGTTCACAAACCTCCTTTATAAAGCAAAGTGTTATAGAAGAGTTAGGTCTCGATGGACCTAGTGTTAAAATTTCTGTGTCTGGCTTTGGTGGAAAGCAAGATAAAGCATGTCTTCGAAAGAGAATATCCTGCACACTAGCACCTGTGGACAGGCCCAGGTGTTCACGAGAGTTTGAAGCACTCACCACTGCAGAGATATGTCATCCAGCTGATGCGGTCGAAACTGAAGAAAAAAAATTAAAAAAAAGAAAATAAAACTGAAGAAACTGTTTTGAACAATTTTAAGGAATCGTTGACCTTTAAGGACGGACGTTATGAAGTTTCCATACCTTGGAAAGAAAACCAAGTGACATTGAAGAGCAATTATATTCAAGCAGAAAGAAGGCTGTATAGTTTGGAGAAAAGGCTTCTTGAAGACCCATTGAAAGCGAAGATTTACCAAGATACCATTAACAAATATGTGGAGGATGGTATTGCAGAAGAAGTACCAGCCAATGAAATCAAGCCAGTTGATAATCGACCAGTATTTTATCTCCCACATCATGCTGTTATTCGGAAGGACAGACAGAAAACTAAAACTAGAGTTGTATTTGATGCGTCTGCCAAAGATAGTGAAGGAACATCACTGAACAGTTGTATCGAAGCTGGTCCAGCTTTACAACCAGATCTATGTGGTATTCTTTTGCGTTTCCGAAAGAAGAAGATCGCTGTTACAAGTGATATTGAGAAAATGTTTTTGCAGATCAGTTTAAGAGAACAAGATCGAGATTCTCATCGGTATTTGTGGCGAGACCTTGATCTTGAAGCATCTCCCAAAGTTTACAGAATGACTAGAGTGACTTTTGGGGTTATTGCCAGTCCATTTTTGGCAATACAGTATGTATTACCCAAGAGCATGTACAGAGAAATAAAGAACTGTATCCTGAAGTGTGTGATGAAATTCTTAAGAATACATATGTTGATGATTTTGCCTTTTGTCGAGACGAAGTTAATGAAGCGAGAGAGCTGCAACAAAGTACGAAGGAGTTGGTGGCGCAGGCGGCATTTAACTTAACCAAGTGGTCAAGTAATTCTCGAGAGCTTTTAGAAGTTATACCTGAAGAAGATAGAGCACCTAACAGTCTCATCAACCTTAACCAAAGTTTTCCAGAGAATTGTTCAATTACGAAAGCTCTTGGTCTGAAATGGGACACAAACAAAGATGCTTTGACATATATAATTGAAATTGGTCAACCACAGATTGAGACATACACAAAGAGACAGGTGGCTTCGTGCGCTGCTAAAGTTTTTGATCCAATTGGATTAATCACACCATTCACTGTGAGATCAAAGATGTTGTTACAAAGTCTGTGGACCCAAGGCATTGGATGGGATGACGAAATACCTACTGAAACCTGCAGAAAATGGACACAATGGCTGAAGGAGATCAACGATCTTGAAAACCTTGCCATTCCACGGTGTTATGTAGAGTTGCCCATGAATCGCTATTCTCGATTAGAACTTCATGCATTTGGTGATGCATCGGAGCTTGCATATGCATCTGCAGTCTATCTACGAGCTTTGTCTGTTGAGGGACATGTTTCAACCAGTCTAGTTATGTCTAAAACCCGAATAGCACCCGTTAAAAGAGTTACCCTGCCGAGATTGGAACTGATGGCTGCAGTTATTACTGCTCGATTGTGCACTTATGTTCGCAATGCGTTGGACTGCCAAATTGATCGTATTGTCTGTTGGACTGATAACTCGTCCACTCTTCACTGGATACGTGGTTCACCTTCACAATGGAAACCATTTGTTGCGAATCGCGTTATGGAAATTCAATCGCTGTTAGATCCATCGGTCTGGAGATACTGCCCTGGACCACAGAACCCGGCTGATGTACCCACTAGAGGAATGTCTTCGAATGAATTGAAAGAAAGTCGGTTATGGTGGGAAGGACCTGCCTGGTTGAGAAGTTCTGAAGAAGAATGGCCAAAGGATCTACGATCGGCATCTTTAAATGAACATGTTGAGATTGAGAGAAAGCATCAAGCCAGTATCAATAGTTATGTCATACAACCACAAGAGATATTTATTGACTTTACCAGATTCAGCAAGTACAATAAGTTATTGAGAACCATAGCATGGATAAAGAGATTTATCCACAATGCTCAAGTTAAGCAGGACGAAAGAAGACAAAATGTCTTAACTGGATTAGAAATCCAAGAGTCAGAACGTTGGTTGGTCAATCGAATCCAAATAGAACGGTTTTCAGAGGAAATTTCGTTGATTCGACAAAGTAAAGCATTGAACGATAGTAAATTAAGAAACTTGAATCCTTTCTTGTGTCAGTCTACCGGTTTGCTTCGTGTTGGTGGCCGAATCCATAAAGCTGAGTTGCCCGAGGAGGAGAAACATCCCATTATTTTACCTAGTGATCATCCTGCTGTAGAATTATTTGTTCAAGCTATTCACCGTCGTGAAATGCATGCTGGCGTTGAGCATACATTGTCAGTGGTCCGTCAAAGATTTTGGTTGATAAAAGGAAGAGCTACGATCCGCAAAATCGTAAAGAGATGTATAGTGTGTCGTCAGTTTTACACCAAGCCTGTCTCTCAACAAATGGCACCTCTTCCAGCTGACCGAATTGTACCTGCACCTCCATTCACAAACGTTGGTTTGGACTTTGCTGGACCTTTGTATCTTAAGAACCGTGGTGAAAAGGCATATATTTGCCTTTTTACTTGTGCTGTCACTCGTGCAGTACACTTAGAATTGGTAAGCAACATGACAACTGAACGGTTTTTGCTGGCGTTACGACGTATGGTTGTGAGAAGAGGCATGTGTAGTATTATTTGGTCAGATAATGCAAAAACGTTCAAATGTGCTAAAAAAGAGTTACAGAGTTGTTGGCGAATCCTGGAATCCGAAGAAATCCGTACAGCTTTGTCTGAGAAGAAGATTCAATGGAAATTCATAGTACCCAGAGCCCCTTGGTGGGGTGGATTTTATGAACGTCTCGTGAAAAGTGTTAAGTTGCCGCTGAAGAAAATCTTTGGAAATGCAATGTTAGACGCCGAGCAAATGACCACAATTCTGACGGAGATCGAGGCTCAAATTAACAGTCGTCCTCTTACTTACATTGGAGCTGAACCAAATGATTTAAAGGCCCTTACGCCAGCCCAGATTCTCATTGGGAGAAATTTACAGGCGGTTCCAAGCAAAGATACGAAAGTTACGGAGCACACTTCCAACGCCTTAAAGAAACGATTACAATATCATCAACGTTTGGTAAATGGATTTTGGAAGCGATGGAATGCGGAATATCTTAAGTCGTTAACCACTTTGAAGAAATGGATCGATATTGGTCGAAAAATGCATGTTGGTGATGTAGTACTCGTAAGTGAGGATAATGTTCCAAGAGGACAATGGCCGAAAGCCCGTGTTGAGGCAACGCATGAAGGAAGAGAAGGTCTGATCCGATCTGTAATGTTACGTTTGCCCTCAGGCCGCCATACCCGTCGTCCTGTACAAAGACTACACATGTTAGAAACTTGTGATGCTGACATAGCAGCAGGACTAAAGTAAACATTGAACAATAATTAGCTAGTTTGTTGACATTTGTCAGTTAATGAAAGTTGATGCACTTCCTGCATCGGGCGGGAGGATGTTCCAGAGTAGAAACTGATTATTACTGAGAAAGAGACTGTTTCTAGGAACTGCAGGGGCTTGGACTCCCCGAATATGTACAAAACGAAAGTAACTTTATATTTTTGTAAATTTTTGTTTATGTTAAATTTCACGTCTGTTTTCCGTATATTTTGCGAATTAAATAAGTTTAAAAACAGTAATAAACAAGTCAGTCACTCATAAATAGGAAAATAAACATGTATTAATAACACACTTCCATTAACATAGTAAGCTATAAAGACAATGACAGTGTTTCAAATATCGTTCTCTGCTATATTTAAAGACAATGTCAATGTTAAATAACAAAGTGGGATACCGGGCTTATATTCAGGGGGCTAATATTCAGGGGGGCTTATATTTGGAATGAAGTGAGCATTATATTCAGAGGTTTACAGTATACAGTTGAAAAAAGCTTGTATTTTCTTGTCATAGACACACATTTCTGGGTGCATATAGAACAGCTTAAACGTCAGGTTCTCATGTCGATCCAATGGTAATTTGATATCGCTGCCATCACCATAATACCTGGGAACGAGGTTGAATATAGTGTAGCACAGAATGGCCTTGTATGTATCATACTTTGACATAGTAGACATACTATCATGCATGCAGAAATGCCTTGGTCATTCATGTGGAGATATGACTATCACGATAGAATTAGTTACGCCAAGTAACATGTCGTACACGTCAGGTAGCAGCTGAAATATTTTAATATTTGCCATAATATGCCCATAACCTGTTGGCAAAACAACCAAAACATCTTCATCGTTTTACAAATGGCCGAGATACATTTGAATGTCTCGTCTTTTAATGAATATTCAAGCCCTCTTTTCGCTAGAACAGCTTTCATAGCACATTTAGTATTTTCCATTGAATATAATTTAATAGTAGCACGATTTAAAGCACCTTTACACTATATTCTGATGAGAATCTTTGTTTAAAACAATATCGATTGTGAGCGTGTGCCCGCGCGAATTTAGTAAGCGGAATAAACAAAAGCAATAAAAGCGCATGCACCATTTATCTCATTTTGGATAAAAAAATTCGATTTCCCCAGAGTCATGCCACTACCTAACCCGCGAACAGGCATACTCTGGGAACGAGATTGAAAGACAATCGAAATTTGAAGTCTTCGAAAAACCCGCAAGTGTAGGTTTTTTCAACTAATTTAAGGTAACATGGATACGGACGGATGGACAAACGGATGATGGACGGACGGCTTTTAGTTTTTCATAATATGTTATTTAAAGGTCTTATCCGCGTTTTACCCAAATGGATGAAGTCTAAAAAACACTTATTATGCCCTAAAAATATTTTAAAAGTGATTAAATTTTTTTGTCTAACTTGGCTAGGAAATCTATATGCTGGGTAACACTTGAAGAACGTAGCACACAGATGAAAGCTATGCTCATGTACAAGACAACGTTTGTAAATTCTGCTCCAGTTAATCAATATTCGACAAGTTCACATACGATATTCATTCGAATTCGATTTAAACTAAATACAATAATTAAACGTTAAATAATGGAAAAATTACTATCTATAAATGAATAGTTCCTTTACCTTGTCGTTGAGACATTCTAATGTTCTAAATATTAGTAAAAGTTCTATTTTTTCCCCCCTTTTTACTGTGTAATGTCAAATAACCAATGTTAGAAAAACATGGCGGCCGGCCGCGTTATATATTCGCCATGAAGAAGCATGGGCACTAGTTCCGACCACGGCCGACTGTTCACGAAAGTTCGCGATTATAAATAAGTTAATTATGCATTATTTACACTCTCCCCCCCCAAATCTTCTCTAAGATTTTTGTTCAATTTCTCGTATCAAATCCTCTTCTAACAGGCATAACTTTCTTATGTCCCTTCGATAATTCCTGTCGCAGTACGCACAAACACTTCACGTACAACTCCAAAGCTATTTGGAAAGACATGTTCAACAATTCCCTTTGACCATTTTCCTCTTGGAAGATTGTTGTCCACCACTAGTACAAGTTGACCTTCCTTGAAATTTGGACGTCGTTGAAACCACCTTTGTCTCTCTTGCAGTGGTGTAGCTGGCTGAAAATAATCGTCCCGCCGAAGTTTCAAAACACCTCTATTTAAACAAGAGTATTTTGCCTTGGTAAAATACAAAAAAATTGTATAGCCCGATGCACATGCAAATCACGCTACACGAGTAATTTGACCTTTATAATTGATTTCCGACGTTTCCCGAGTGCTAGGGTGTAAACATCGCATTGTTTTGGCTATTTGAACTTGAACCTCCGGTCAAAGCTCTCGCGTAAAATTTAGATATTTTGAAATACCAAAATAAAAGATGCAAATCTGCAGATACAAGCTTGAACACAACACTCTAAATAGTGTGTTAGATTGTGATTCGAACAAGACTAATACCAAAAAGAAACGTTGAAAGTGGCCAAAGTTATATAATTTCGGCGAAAGGTATGGCTTAATAATAGTGATACATTGTTTACATTGTTCGAGTATATTGTATAGGTATACGTTAGTTCACACTGTCCGAGTATTGGCTAGTTTATAATATATGGCTATATTACATTGTTCAATCTTTCAAGCTGAATTTTTTGGTGGTATTTTCGTATTTCTACTGCAAATACTCGCGGAGTTCTTTATTATATGGAATTGACTTGACAACCTCCGCCTTTATAAAATAGCGGGACTTGGCATTAAAAACAGCCGTTCTGAGCATGCGCTGCACCAATTATCCAATCAGAAACCAGAATTTCTTTTATAGGATAGTATTGCATATTCCGCCATATGAAAATCAGCGGAACACGAGACATGCGATTATACAAATTGCGTGAGTAAGCAATCAATTGCGTGGAAATTAGCAATTTTGGGTTTCAGAGGTCAAAGAGCAGACAGCAACATTGGTAAACTTTAAATAAATAAATGAAAGCACTGAAATATTTATAAATTTTCAGAATAAGAAAAGCTGTGAATTCGGCTTCACTATAAAACATTTCCTCACTTTTTTTTTAAATTTCTAGTCCCGCCCGGCAGGACAGCAGGACCGCTAGCTACGCCACTGCTCTCTTGAAGGGTTGGCACATATTCCTTCATCCATCTCGACCAAAACTCATTTGCAAGAACGTTAACGTGTTTCCATCTCGCAGCATACTGATCGATTTTCTTGAACTCTCCTGGTGCCACGCTAAGGTTGTCCCGTAATAACAAAATATGATTCGGCGTTAAAGCTTCAAGATCATCTGAAACTCATGTGATCGGGCGGTTATTCATAATCTTCTCTACCTCTGTTAGGAATGTGACCAATGTCTCGTCCTCAAGCAAGCGTTCGCCAATCATTGACCTAAGCATTCTTCTCAGGGAATGAATTAAACGGTCCCACACACCACCTTGATGGCTTGCCGCTGGTGGGTTGAAATGCCAATGTATTTTACTTTGGAGAAAATGACCTTGGATCTTTTCTTTGTTCCATGCTTTCAAGGCCTTCATAACATGTTGCTCGGCTCCACGAAAATTTGTGCCGTTGTCACTATAAATTATTCTTGGAGGCCCTCTTCTAGCAATGAACCTTGTTACAGCATTTATGAAGCTGTCCATAGATAAATCTTTTGCAACTTCGACATGAACTGCTATATACCTCAAACAGGTGAATAATTATGCAACCGTAATGCTTCGCCAATTTTGGATTCCTCCTCGTCGCTCTTGTATTCGGTCCTACATGAACATTTAACTCATTAACGCCCAATGCGTCCGTATGCGCCCTGAGATTGACAAGTGGGTAACGGACAATGTGCCCGCATGCGCCCTCAAATGACACCTCAACTTGCGGGCATGATATTTGAGCATGTGTTTATCGGGTTGCCTAGCAACGGATTTGAAAATAGAACGTGAAATTCGAGCTTTTCAACAGTGTATCATGCAAGAAAATTGGTCAGAAACTCGCAAAGTTTTTCAAGTTTAAAACCTTAGTTTTTCAAAAATAATGAATAATGGAGATATTGTTGCAAAGAAGGATTTTACAGCAAGTTTTAAAAGCGAAAAAAGAAGAGGTTTTCAGATGATATACAACGAAAATTTGGCATGAAAGGAAAGCGAATGTATTGACGTTTTGGGCCAAGTTTTTCTGTGAACCTTGCGCGAGATTTTCAGCCAAAAAGATGAGGATTTCTCCAAACTTTATTAAAAATAGAAGTCGGAAATCACAAGAAAGATGAACACGGAACACAAGTGAGCAGATACGATTTTTTAAAGGGTATTTTTGAATAGAAATATGCGATCAAACACTCACAAAATTTGACCGCATTAATGTTGGTTGAATCTAGTTTAAAGTTATCTTTTTAGATGAACTGTTTATGCAAATTTGGGCACAATTTGGACTGTTTTCGTAACCCCATTGTTGGTCTTCTTTTTCAAGTTGTTATTTTAGCTAAAGTATGTTTCAAACGACACCAGATTGTGCGTACGTGCCCTTTTTTGACCTTTTTGGCAAGAATACTTCGAGTATTAAATTACACTAAATAAGTAGGATATTCCAAAGTCACTGTTATATCTATTTTCATCAATTTAGTCTTAAAATGACAACTCGTTTCAGACATATTGTGGCTTAAAATAAGTGTATTGAATAAACGCGCTTGCTTGCCGCGTGCGAATTCTCAAAAAGTCCGCACTTAATAATAATAATAATAATAATGATTTAATAGCATTTCCACATAGTGGCTCTTCTATGCTACAAGTGAGTTTGATTATAAGATAACAAAGTATACAATATATACAACGGAGTACATAATACGACACAACAAATATTACAATACGTAGTATGTTGTACATTACAGTATTTAACAATTGACATTATTAGTATTTAACAATTGACATACACAGTACAATACAGTTTACGACGTGTCACTAATTCTGTTTTGTTTGTTTTTTCTTGGTTTTTTTTTGTCACTAATTCTGTTTTTTTTACTTGAGTTGTAAAGCTTTCAAAATGCTTTTTTACTGGTTTTTATATCCCCTATAAAACTTTAAATCGATAAAGCAGATAATGTTGATGAAAAATCATTTTCTAGTAACTACACATTGAATCAGAAGAAAAAGTTATCAAAATAGGTCGCGACGGTTGTTTGGCAAAATGTCGCTTCTCTCTGAAATGGCTTCCTTTGCGGGAAGCCATGAAATTGAAGTCCTAACAAAAACTAACCTTAGCAGTTCTTTTGGGCCCATTGCTCACTTATTTATCATGAAATCGCTTCACTAGAACATTTTTAATACTGTCTATGGAAAACTTTGTAATTTTCTGAACTAAAAGTTTATGGTTTCGAGGTGTTTATTTTATAAAATAGCACGTGCGACAAAATGGCACTTTTGTGGTTTCTCACGTCTGACAAACAACCAAAGATGAAAGTCCTTATTTCACCTTTTTATAGCTATGTGGAATACCTGAATATTAGGTTATCTTTTTCATGTGAGTATATAGATAACATTTCTACACAATAGTCCTTATGAAGGCTTATTTCAAACTAAAAAAAAGCGATTGTTTTTCAGAGCCAGACTTCAAAAGAGAACGCGTGTCTGACATTTTATAGCAGCCTACATTGGCACGCAAAATAATTTTGGCTAAAAACCGTTGCTTTTCCAACAAAAACATGAGAAAATTGAGCTAAAATTCTTACCTGATGTATGTTTAAAATGTTTTTCTTTTTATGGTGTTTTTCTTTTTATGGTGTTTTTCAGTGCTTTGAGCAGAGAGGTTAATAGCTTTTGGTTTTGTCACCACAATTTGCCTTTGAAAATGTCGGCTGTCATTGTCTGTGTTAAAAACACCTCAGAAAATTCCTATTTTCTCACCTTCCCATCCTTGGTTTATATTGAAAATAAATAGGTTCTAGTACCATATGTCCTTATAAAAACTTGAAAGATGTACAAGCACTGTGTTTTGGCTTGCACACTTTGTTGAATTTGAACACTTAGTTACTGTTCTAAATTTCATGTTGTAAACATCTTGCCCAAAAAAGCAAAGGAGTATATTTTATAATTTTTGATCATTTTCTAATTCATATCCCAATAGATGAAAATTGGTTATAAAATAGATATGTACTAATTTAGTGAATATTTTTTTTTTGGTTTTTATATAAATTTATGTAGATATTGCCCCTTTAGGTGATAAGTGACATGAAAAACAAAATGTCACTGCTTTACAAATAAAAATTCTCATTGAAAAAACTAATGATATATATAGGTATGCAAGTTCATTTAAACTAAATTTGGTCAATCATATATCAATAATATTTGGTTGAAAAGACCAGATTTTTTCATGCAACTGTTTCTGAGATATTGGCATTTTGGTGAAAGCTCATGAATTCAATCACATATTCGCCATTTTGCTTGTCCACTTTGGGGGTAGAAACATTGTAACAGCTTGTGCGTTAATGAGTTAAAGGTCCAAAGTAGTCGATTCCAACGGCAGCAAACGGAAATACGAGTCTGTGCTCGTCTGATGAAACTCTCACTTCTGGTAGTGGTGCTGCCAACTGCTCCCTACTTTCCCAGTAAGACGTCGACAGACGTGACACTTTCGTAATACTCTTCTTACTGTCGAAATTCCGCTCACGATCCAATAATACTGCCTCGATTCTGCGAGCGTTTGCTGTATACCGGTGTGACCATTCTGTAAATGGAAATCTTCAATAATCATTTCTGTAACTCGATGTCGAACTGGCAAGATTATCTGGTGTTTCGCATCATCAGACAAATCTGTACGATTTAGCCGTCCACCAACTTGTAGAACTCCTTCTTTTAACTAGGGATCCAAGGATAGTGTGAAGTTTCAAATTTAAAAAGACACTGCAAGAACTATATAGGGTCGCCGACAACCTAGAAAAGCTGATGGCTTACACTACGAAATAAACAGTTACCAAAGGCATTTCATCTCATTATTTATTGCTTTTAATACGCTCGGCACACGAGTAGCGTGACGTTTGAAACAAGCCTAACACATCAGAAACGTGCCTTGTGAAACTGATGCAATTTATCTATTTATTGTGATGCTACACGCGACAATTCGAAATTTAAATTGTTTCACCAACAACCAAATTTTGCATATACTGAATTTTCATTTGCATTTGCATTTGCAGCTGTCGCTAAAAGCATCCGCACGAGGCTACTGCTATGCTAAATTTATCTAAAACTATAATTGAAATAGCTGTATAAGATATGTTATGAATAATAAGCACTACGTCGTTACATCATTAAAAGGACGCATTTTATCCTCATCCGTTCCGTATTTTGTCCGCATATTCGTTCCGTGGATCCGCTCCATCCGCTTCCTCATTTTAACCTAATTGTGACATGTTTCACAATAACAAGTCTCATTGACCTTTGACTTTTCCCAGTGTCACGTCTATTTTCAGCTTTTCGCATGTGTTGAATACATTAATGTCACTTTAGATTTCAATAGTTTCACAGTTAAGCAGTGTTTAAATTAAAGCAGGTTTGACAAGCTTTGATACAGTTCTGTGTACAGAATACTACAGATTGATTCTCGTAAGATCTGGTAGAGTTATCGTTGCACTGAACACGAGTTTGCACCGTTGACAACGGCGTTGTGCTAGACAGTAAACAAAGAGAAGGTCTGTGACAGTACAAGTTGGCTACATGTACCTCCTTGCTTTTTTCTTCTATTGCATAAAGCTGGTTGGCGAGCAAAGCGATTGGCGATAACACGTTGGCGATAACACATTGGCTATCTCCTCGTCTTTCTTATTTAAATAAGGAGCTCTGACTCAACTGATTTCTTTAGTCTCGCAAGTTATTTTCCTCGTAAACACCGTACAAACGTTTACCCGTTTATGCTTTATTGATCTGGTACAGATCTGATGCAATTTTTCGCTCTTTGTACTGAGTGTAGCCATCTATTCTGTGATGTAGCACCTTATACAGTCAATGACAATGTATAATGAATACACGGTCTAAATAATATCGATGGGCACTTACATATTAATTGATGCCGGTAATGCATAACATAAATTTATATATTGTATTATTGCGTAGAATCTCAAAGATTTTCTCAATATTCATGTCTGAAATGTTTATATACTTGAAAACAACACTGTCTCGCTTCTGCCTACGTACTGTACCTCTGTATAATGAGTATGCCGTGAAAATAATATTGGCACTCAATTGAATGCCTAGAATCAAGATTTTCGACTCAATATTTACGTCTGAAATGTTTATACACTTAACTGCACTGTCTAGGTGGTCTAGCTCCTTCGTAGCTCTGTATGAATATACCGTCTAAATATTATCGGCACTTATTAAATTGAACGCCCGTAATGCATAAGATCACTTTATATATTGTGTAGATTTTCAAAGATTTACTCAATATTCACGTCTGAAATGTTTATATACTTGAAAACAACACTGTCTCGCTTCTGCCTACGTACTGTACCTCTGTATAATGAGAATACCGTGAAAATAATATCGGCACTTAAATTAATGCCTAGAATCAAGATATTCGACTCAATATTTACGTCTGAAATGTTTACACACTTGACTGCACTGTCTAGCTCCTTCCTAGCTCTGTATAATGAATATACCGTCTAAATATTATCGGCACTTAATTGAACGCCCGTAATGCATAAGATCAATTTGTATTTTGCGTAGATTTTCAAAGATTTACTCAATATTCACGTCTGAAATGTTTATACATCTGAAAACAACACTGTCACTCCTTCCTAGCATATCGTCACGCCATCGTGATCTACGGCTTGATAGCGCATGCGCATTTGCGCTACTAAAGAAAAAATCGGGTGTTCCGGGGTAAAGATCCTTTACACAACATGAGAAGCAAATGTTCTAAAATTTACAAAAAATTACAATAACGAAAGCGATTCCTCGATATTTTTGTGAACTTGGCAAAAGGATAACAGAATATGTAAATAAGTTAACTGAAATTGCCTAAATAACCTTCAAAGCACTGACTAAGTACGATAAATCACTACGAACATATATCGTATACACCCCCCGGAAAGTTTACTGTATGACTGAATGAATGAATGACTGACTGATTCGTGTGAATTTCCCCCCAGTCATCACAATACTGTGAAGTTTCGAAGAAACTTCACACTAAAAATGGCTTTAGCTTGAAAATACTGCTTCCATTTCATAAAAATTTTAACCGAAGAACTTTTCCACCCAAGTTCTTGTGAGAACGATTCCTGTTGAACAACTTTGACAATAGTTTTCTCCGCCTCATTAATCTCAGGAACAGATAAGGGTCTAGCTATTTTGCGGGCTGCGGGTCAGTTTTTGCGGGCTGCGGGTTAAAACAATTGCGGGCTGCGGGTTAAAACAATTGCGGGCCGCGGGCCAAATTGCTGGCCTAACAAATTTTTTGTTGCATGCCATATATGGCATGCAACTTTCATATAGCTCTAAATTTTGTGTCGCGGTGAGCGGCGGTGAGCGTACCGGTCACGTGGAAATTCATAAAATACGACAAATACCGAGTTTTTCCGACAAGCAATTCATCACTCATGCTCGAGGAAAGGGAAAGAAAAATGTTTGAGTGTTCGTGGAAAATTTACATAATTGAGCGCCTTAGAAAAATAGATCAAGGTGGTAAAGCTTTGCTGGTTTTAATTTTCCTTATATTCTGTTATTTGTTGTGATTCTGGAGCAGTTGTGCTTGCAATGAATGATTATTTATCAGTCGTTTTTAATATTTAATATATCAAAGTGACTATATGACCGGCAGCCGGTCACAGTTTATCAAATACTAAATGGCCGGCAGTCTAGTGACTAGGGTCTAGCTATTTTGCGGGCTGCGGGTCAGGTTTTGCGGGCTGCGGGTTAAAACAATTGCGGGCCGCGGGCCAAATTGCTGGTCTAACTAATTTTTTGTTGCATGCCATATATGGCATGCAACTTTCATTGGTGAGCGTACCGGTCACGTGGCAAATTCGTAAAATACGACAAATACCGAGTTTTACCGACGAGCATTTCATCACTCATGCTCGAGGAAAGGGAAAGAAAAATGTTCGAGTGTTCGCGGAAAATTTACATAATTGAACGCCTTTAAAAATAGATCAAGGTAGATAAAGCTTTGCTGGTTTTAATTTTCCTTATATTCTGTTATTTGTTGTGATTCTGGAGCAGTTGTGCTCGCAATAAAATATTAATCATAAAATGAATGATTATTTATCAGTCGTTTTTAACATTTATATCGTGAAGCCTGGCTACGCTATCAAAATACTCAATTTTTTATATATACTCAATATATACTATATTGTGTGCAAAACTTCAAAACTACAGTACATTTTGTAAATAACATGAAATATATTAAAATATCAAACAAAATTCTCATTATACTATTGAAATTTAATACAACGAAATAGTATTCTACGTCGATAATTTCAATCATAGTTTAATAATTATTTTCAATCTATAGTAATTCGCCGTTTCCATGTTTTTTTTTTATACTTTCGATAAAGCTACAATAAAGCTAAATTTGTAGGAAATAACATTATTTAGTTATAAAATAGTATAAAAGGAAATCTAACAGTCAATCGCTTTCGATAAAACCTTGACCTTGTTTATATTACCGTCGTTTGCAACTAACGATGAACAGTCGCTCATAAAAACATTGCCTATTCGTGTGAGAATCTTAAGTTTTCTTATTTTGACATAATAGCTATTTTTCAATAAATATATTGATATTAAACTAATTGAATCAATATTTTAAGTTTCAGGCCAGTTGTACCAAAAGTTATAAGCGGTAGCGCATTATAACCAGGGCACAGAAAGGGTCATACAGAAGCCCAATTTCTTGTTTTTTCCTATGATTTTCCAATGATTTTGGCGGTTAGCACTTTTTTCCATCCAGCAAACCGCCCTATCGATTTTCTAAAGTCGTTTTTTTGCGTTTTTTTATTAATTCGATTAGGGTTAGAGTTAGGGTTGGGGTTAGGGTTAAGGGTTAGAGTAGGGACTAGGTGTAGGGTTTGTGTTAGTTACATAGCCATTTAAAGGTCGCTTTCCACTTCAACCGTATCGTACACGCGTAAAAACGCTCAGGTTGATGCAATACTGATGATGTTTTGCTGCCCACATTGTTCATAGCTATCAACAATATTGAACAATATTCAGGCTCAACAACAGTGTTCAATATTGTTGACAAGTGTAAACAATGTGGGCAGCAAAACATTGTTCAATCCTGTTGAGCAGCGGGCTCGGCGTTTTTTGCCGTGTACCGAAACGTAGCGTATTTCTTTGTTTCCTGAGCGCTAGAGTGGAACTAATGATTTCAACACAAAAGAAAATGCTACGATACGGTCAAAGTGGAAAACAGGTTTAACACCTCTTCTCTCTTCCGAAAATGACGTCAGGTCAGTTTGCTGGATGGAAAATAGTGCTACTATTAGGATTGGTGTACAGTTATCCCGGTCGAAACAGGTTTTAATGTCTGGTACGACTCATAAACTGAGATTCCATGATTACAAAAAGAATGAATTTAAGGAAAAATTCCGGTCGATATTGTAACTGGCAATTATAAGGCATGAGGCGGAGTTTCCATCGATCCATGCGCGGTGTTGCAGGTTTCTGGGTCTTGAAGATGCCGAGAAGAGGCTTATGATCCGTGATGATCTGAAAATGTGAGCCGTAGACGTAAAGATGAAAGTGTTCAACTCCCCAAGCGACGGCTAACATTTCGCGTTCCGTCTGCGAGTAACAACTTTCAACGTCAGATAAAGCGCGACTGGCGTAGCTGATGACTTTTCCATCTTGAACGAGAAGGGCAGCGAGACCGACAGGGCTGGCATCGACGATGATTTCAGTTGGCTTGTTTTGATCAAAGTAGGACATTACGTTCTGTCCCGTTAGCGCTGATTTCAGGTTGTTGAGGGACGTTTGTTCGTCGGTCGTCCATTTCCACTCGGCGTCAGTTCGAGTGAGAGCACGTAGTGGAGCAGTGATAGTAGAGTAGTCGGGGATGAATCGAGAGACGTATTGGGACAAACCAAGCAGAGACTTAACTTCGCTGACGTTTTGAGGAGTGCGGGCTTGTTGGATGGAGTCGATTTTCGCAGGATCAGCTTGGACTCCTTTAGCGCTGAAGATATGACCATAGAAACACACTTGGGACTGAGAAAAGTGGCATTTGTGCTTGTTTAAGCGCACGTTGTAATCTGAGAGGCGTTGAAGGACAGCTTGGAGGTTAAGATCATGTTCGAGTTGGTCTTTTCCGTACACAATAATATCATCAGAGATATTCTTGCATCCGGGTAGTCCAGCAAGCAGTTCAGCGATGGCGTTCTGGAATATCTCGGATGCAGCGTTGATACCAAACATCAGGCGCTTGTATCGACATAGCCCAACGTGGGTGCTGAAGGTGGTGATGTGACGACTTTCTGGGGCTAGGGTTAGCTGGTGGTAACCGGAAGCAAGATCAAGGGTGCTAAAAACGGACGCTCCGTTCAAGTCGGCGATGAGGTCATCTAAGGTTGGCATGAGGTGCTTTTCTCTTCCGATTGCCTTGTTGGCTTCACGCATGTCAACACATATACGTATTTCACCTGATTTCTTGGGTACCACCACAATGGGACTTACCCATGGCGTTGGCCCGTCAACGGCTTCAATGATGTCGAGCTGTTCGAGGCGTTTCAGTTCTTGTTCAACGTCTTTGCGTACGTGGAAAGGAATGCGGCGTTGTGGCTGTTGCTTTGGGGTTACAGTGTTTGAGATATGGAGCTTGATTTCTTTCCCTTTAACCTGGCCAATGCCGTCAAACAGATGAGGGAAGGCATGGAGGATGGTTTGACCAGACATGGTGGAATTAACGTTAAGGGTTAATAGGTTGAGTTGTTGGGCGGTAGTGCAACTGAGAAGATTGCCACTGTTGCCTTTTGTGACGTGGAACGTAGCATTAACAGTTGTGGACTTATGACGAACAGAGGTGGACCAACTTCCGAGTAAAGGTAAAGGAGTGGTGGAGCCGTAGGAGTATATTTTGGTGGTGGGAGGGTTTAACATGGCAGAGAGTCGCGTGTTATGGGTGATGGAATTGTAGGTCGCTTCATCAAGGAGGTTTGCAGAAGCACCGGAATCGACAAGGACAAAGATGGGCTGGCCACCAATGTTAACGATGCAAGATGGAGAGGGGCGGAGGGGCGCACTGGATGGCGAAAAGGTGTTGAGGACTTGCGGCTCGGAGTGGATAACAAAGGTATAGGCAGGGTCTTGCTCAGGATCATCAGCTATTTGTTGGACAAAACGAGGGCGTTGCTGGGGTCTGGAGCGACAAACTTTGGCAAAATGTCCATTTTTGCCACAAGAACGACACGTTTTCCCGTTGGCAGGGCAGGAAATAGCATGAGGAAACGGTCCGCCGCAATTTCGACAGAGAGAATGAGTGTGTGGTCGCTGATTGTTGGGAGTGTGGGGCGGAGCATTCGGATCCGGGTGGACAGGATATGGTTTGTTACGTGAGGGAAGGGCATTGACGCTTTGGTCAGTATTGGTAGGTTGAATGTCTCTGGCTTGTCGATCAGTGATCTCAGCTACACGACCGGCTTCGAGAAGGGCTGTAAGACTGCGGTCCTCGCGAAGGGCACGTAGTCTAAGCTTGTGAGAGGTACAGCTGAAGACAATTTGTGTGCGAATTTCTTTGTCAACGTCAGCAAAACCGCAGTGTTTAGCACGCTGTCTAAGCCGGGTATGATACGAAGCTAGGTTTTCATTCGAGCGCTGTTTCGCCTGACGAAATTGATATTCCTCGTAGACCATGTTGACTTTCGGAACGAAATACGTGTTTAAACATTCTACAGCTTTTTTATAATCTTTGTCTTCACCCGTGTCGGGTAGTGTTTCAAAAATATCGTCAACATCTGGGCCAGCGTAGTGTAATAACAACGCTCGTTTCTGGGTAGCATCAGTTATATTCATGCCAACAATTAAGCGTTCAAAGCGAGTAAGCCATTTGGTCCAACGTGGACCAGCATTAGGGTCAAGGTGAACGTCAAACGGTGGAAAAACGGGTAGTGATGTAGCCATACGGACTGAATGTTGTGGCGCGGCGCTGTTGATTCGTGCTTGATATTGACCGCAAATTCGCAATGTCTGTCGTGGAATTTGGCGTGATTTCCTTGCGTCGAAGGACTGTTCAGTAGATATCTGGATTACAGAAGTGGTGTACGCAGTACAGAAGCGATGGATTCGTAAACTTCGTTTTTTGTTTAAGTATCCTCGTCGCCAGATGTTGTGTTTATATTATAACCTCGAATCGAACACACGCACGCACTTGTGTGCAATAATAATGTAATGTGATATTAAGAAATAACTATTATATACAAGCATAAGGTAATTAGTTTAAGATGTAATACGATACTGTATCTAAGGACACTACAAATATGTATCTGAGGATGAGCACTGAATCTGTCCAAAATGTGATGCTATCGATCTGAAGTCTGTCTTTCAACTCTCTCATGATTAGATCATTTACTGATATCAGAACAGTCGCTGCAGTTAATTCCATCTTCGGCACCGTCATTCCGCTTCTGAGTGATTTAACCCTTGATTTCCCATAGATAAAGCTACAATGGATACGACCGTATTCATTAACGAAACGAAAATAAGAAACTGTTCCATAGCCATGCTCTTCCAGCGCATCAGCGAAATGGTGAAGCTCCACTCTTGCAACTTTGCCAAAGTCCGATGGTTTGAAACAACGAGGGATTCCAAAATGCGTCAGGCTTGAAAGAACTTTCTTCCAAGTTCTCCATCTTTCCGCGATGTCTGGTGGAAGCTCATCATCCCAGTTATACTTCAATGTACATAGCTCTTGGTTGACCTCTCTGCCAGGAAGAAGCAGCGGACTGGCGAACCCAAGTGGATCGTATACTGTGGCAATCGATGAGAGCACACCCTTCCGAGATCCACTTCGTTAAATTGAATCCTCCTAGGTTTAACATTCTTTGGATTTCCTTTGAAACTGCTATAGCTTTATCATTACTAGCGAACGATTTCAACAGGTCATCGACGTAGAAATCCCTTAAAAGCAGCTTCGACAGCATGTCTAGAAAATTTACTCTCGTTGTCTAGCGCTGTCTTCCTTAGAGCATAGCCACACACTGGGAGAGGATGTCGCGCCTAATAAGTGAACCAGCATCTGATAAGTCACCGGTTTTCTCATCATGTCTCCTTTAGGCCACCAGTGATAGCACAATGCACCACTGTCTTCAGGTGCTACATACACCTGGTGGAACATCCTCTTTATATCAACTGCTACTTCGTCAACTCTAAATCTTAGAATAACTCTGAGTAAAGTGCTCGTGTTCATCGGCCCTTGCAACAATTCATCATTCAAGGATGTTCCTCCACTCTTTGAGGCACAATCAAATACTATTCTGGGCTCTTTTGGCTTCAACTGTTTGAAAACTGTGTGATGTGGGAGATACCAAATGGGATTTAACATACTGAGCTGTTGATTGGTTACTTGCCTTGAAGATCTCTCCTCTTCATATTTTCCCAGGACCTTTGTATATTGTTCCTTAAGCTCCATTTCAACCACTCCAATCTTTTTTCTGCTACAGTTCAACTTTCAGGCAATACCATCTCGGCTTTACTAAAGGGCAGCTTCATTTGGTAATGTCCATTCACAAGCTTTACTGAATCATCCATGATCTGCTTCGCTTTCAGGTCTTCAACAGACATTTTACGTTCAGTGCTGGATATATTACCGTTGAATTCAGCATTGTACAAACGTTCCAGCTGGGAACTTATCTCCACCTCATGCTCACTCCGGGTGAAGTTAATCGAGGCTTCTTTATGGAATGAACTTCCCATTGGCCCACATACCGTCCATCCCAGTGGGGTTCTTACTGCTACAAGTTCACCTCTTCCATGTTTGCTTTCCAATATCTGTTCCACTATTTCTGAGCAATCGCATCCAATAAGGAGAGTTACTTTCTTTACATCAACCTCTGGTAACTCCACACCCACTAAATGAGGCCATTTCTTAAGCTCTTTGTTGGATGCAAAATGTCTTGGTGCAACTGGTATATTGTCAACTGTCAGCACATGATCAATTGTGAAGTCTGCGGATCCATCTAGGGCTTGAACCTGCAACTGCACGTCACTGGCCGTCCTCTTTCCTTTGTAATTTGCTGTCATCATTGTAAATTCAACCGGTCTTCCTTCTAGGAATAACTCTTCGGCAAGGCTACTTAAACACAAGCTGGTATCTGATCCGCTGTCGAGAAAGGCATAGGTTATAAGTTCCTTTGGGCTTCTGCTGCCACAAACTCTCACAGGTATAACCTTGAAACAAACTCTAGGATGCCTCGCATTGACCACTCCAACTGTCACTTGTGCATCTTCACTCATTGCATTTGTATGTTTCGTCACATTACCGGGTGATGGAGGTTGAGAGCATTCCGCGCCCAATTTACCATCATAATCCTCTTTAGCTTCCTCCTTGCTTTCTGTTTCAGGTGGGTGCATCAAATCATGCTGTTCTCGGCCGCAATCCTTTTTCCTGCAAATAAATCTTCTTTTGCACGACCTTGCAAAGTGCCCTCCTTCAAGGCATCTTCTACACAATTTCTTTCGTGAGACAACTTTCAACTTTTCTGGATACGAAGAAGTCTTGAACGTTTCGCACTTCCAAATTGCATGACTTCCAGAACACATGGAACAAGGTGGATAAGTTGCAGGACTGCCGCTTCTTGTTATCCGACTCTTGTAATCTTACATGTTACCTTGGTTAGCGAAGGTGCTAATCTCATCGCCTTTTGATCAGTTGGGATATCTCTTCTTTGTTTCATCTTGTCTTTTCTGAGCCATGGAGCTAAGTTCATCTCCAAACACATTATTTAAGCGATCTCCAGCCTTCTCAACGAAATCTCCAAATTTTACTTGTGCTCTAGATATTATGAAATCGCCGGCTTTGTCAGCCTACCTTCTCTTCAGATTCTGGTTTGGCAGCTTATTCATTAACATTTTTAATGTATCTTCATTATCCAAACGATAAACATAATGTTGACCCAAGCTGGTAAGTGTTCTTCTAACATCATCTAATTTCCTGGCAAATTCCATGAGATTAGGAACGTCTGCTCTTCTTAACTGAATATCCTTTAATTTGTTCATGTTTGCATTCATTATCATATGTGGTTGACCAAAATTCTTACGTAATGTATCCAACGCTGTGGCATACAGCTGGTGGACTGGTAAACTCACACAACTTTTAATTGCTTCGTTTTCCTTTCCTTCACAGCATGAAGTCTGAGTCAGCCTCTGAGAACTATCTTGTAGTTGGCTTTCAATGTTATCACAAAAGTTTGTCATGAATTCAGCATATTCGGCTGGATCACCAATGAATTTCATCAGCTGGACTCTGGGTAGAGATGGTCCTGTTTAAGTGTCTCCGCTAAAGTCACCCAAGGATCGATAATAGGCTTTGGTACTTGGTAGTGCGACGATTGAGGGGAATAAGCCAAGTTGGTGGAACATACGACTGATAGACTGAGGAAGGCACTGGCTGATAAACATATGTTGGTTGCGGTTGGTGGTTACTTGCAAGGGTATTACAAGCAGAGCGGAATAGTGGAACTGGTACTCAGGACACAGGAATTAACCAGGGGTTGGGTGTTCCGTTTGGTGGAAGCCAAATCGTAAACTGGAGGGTTTCTATTCTGATCAATGTTACTGCTAGTGGGACATTCGATACCACCGACTGCAATGGTATTATGTTGGCCAGAGGTTTCAGCTGTCTTGGTAGTGGAACTTGTACCTTGAGTAGGCGACGTGGTATTCTGGTCAGCAGATATAATGTTCAGTTCTGATTTCTTAGACTCTCTAGGTAAATAAACGCCAGTGTCTTGAGCAACACTATGCTGTATTTCTTGTTCGCTTTCGTTGTCAAAATCTTCTGTTTCTATCTTGAGGTTTGTCTCACCCAACTTAAGATCGGTCTCGACATCCAAAAGCTGAAGTTTCCTCGCACTTTCGGCCTTCCTCAATGACATTTCTCTCTCTAATTCTAGTTTCCTTCTTTCTATTTCATACTGTTCCTCTTCTATCTGGCGTTCAATCCTTTGCTTATCTTCAAGAGCTTGAACTTTTAACTTCGCTTCTTCTCTTTGTCTAAGTCTTTCCTTAACACTGCTTTGTCTACTTAATGCAGTACTAGCATAACTTCTATGGCTATTAGTCCTCCTACTTATGGCGGATCTAGCACTTGACAATCTTCTCTCTTCATTCTTCCTATCATATCTGTTCATACAGCCTTTATACCATATGTTAACTCTTTTAAAGCACGGCCATTAAACTTAGTATGTGCACGTACTAAGTCTGTTTTATTCATATCTTCGGTTCAGTAAACGTTATGTAGATGAAAATACCACCATTCGATTCAGTGTAAAAATATATACTAGTTTATAATGATAGTTTTAGTCAATGGCTACATTGTAGCGATTTATAAGCTTTGAAAGTCAAACGGGCTTATATATGATCAAATTATGCAATATTACTAACAAATTATAAACATAGACATACCTTTCACCGAACATAACTTCGGCCCCTTGAGACGTATGCTCATTCTTGTATTCTTGATGAATGAAGCAGTTAAAAATAACACGTATAGTGTTATTTTCAAGCTTCTATCTTTAAAACGTGAGTGTTCTTGGCGAATTTTGCATTTCTGCCCGAATTTGCGTTAATCCCAAACCGGAAATACAACGAAAAACCGTCAAAACAATGCGTAGTTTGTATCGCGTGACTCTGGAAATGCCAGAAATGGATTCTACAGGTCAAAGTGCACGCGTGAGTTTGATGTCATCCCGGCTAAAGGGAGCTCCTTATTGGCCAAGTATTACGTAATACAAGCGCGTGCGAGTAAAACCCGATACCTTGAAAAATTCAAAATAAATATTTCTACTCGCCGTATTCATACGAAACTTTCTACACTAAAGCGCTTGAATACAAAGAGTATTTTGCACATATATCCTTTCAGAAAGTGATGCCAAATTTTAGAATATATTCAACTTTTTCTCTTTTTCCCATTTGAATGTTTGGCGAAGCCATGAGTATAAATATATGATTGTTTTGGTTTGTGTAATGTTTTGACGGCACTTGACCCCCTCCCCCCGTTCGAAAGGTTATATTGTGAGGATTTCAATGGTGGCATTTATTTAAAAGGGGGGTAAATACTCGCCGAGATATTTATATTAGAAAAATTGTATCGAAATGTAATACGAAACCGGTTGTCGAGAAAGAGTTAATGTCTTTCTGATTATTATATATGTCTATAGCAATGGCTGCTTTATCTTCGTCGACTTCACACTCTAGATATTTCTCATACGAATCCAAAAACTTTTTAAATGCAGTCTCATAATCGCTCACGGCTTGCTCAACAACGGCAGAATCTGTTTCATTAGCCAGAGCATCTTCTAATTTTTGAGTTTTCTGTTTTACATCGGCCAAATGTCCGGCCTTACGTAATTTGAGATCCCTAGCATGTTCAGATATTACCTTGATCTAAAGTTCTGCTTACTATCCTGGATCTCGACCTTGTATTTGAAGATATACTTTCCTTGCCAACAGCTTCCTCATTCTGTGACGACATCCTAATTTTTATTTTTTAACTTCATTTATGAAAGAAAAAGACTTGAATGATACTTAACTGGTCATACATCTATGCTGTTCTCTCTAGAGTTTAGGTAAGGACCTTATCAGTTTGTTGTTACTGCAGATAAAATTTGTAAAATTCCGGCATAAAGCAGTTTTTGACGGGCCTTTTTTGCTACTAGTGGTCGATCACAAATAGACAATTAATAGCGTGTAGACAATTAATAGTGTGTAGCCAATCAGATCACAGAATTTGTAATAGACCGCTGGTTGGTTATTTAGTTTATACCACTCAAATGAACACAGAAAAAAATCACTACAGGAGTACATGCAAGTCAGTCCTAAGTTAGAATATTGAGGACCTGTTCATATGATCTCGGTTACCAGGGGCACCCTAACCCCGGGGCTGTTCTGAGCAAGGCAAAATAACATTGACATTATAGCAGCTCAAACGCAAGTGTTTAGTATGGAAAGTTCCATCTCGGCTAGTGGGTGACCCTGGCAGTAGGGTCACTCTGTTTACGAAAGAGGGTCACCCATTGAACTCTAAAGGTAACCTGGAGGAGGGGACAAAACTTGTCCATGCAGTAAACAGTTTGCCTCGGCTTCCAGGGACAACTTTCAGACCTAGGCATGTGCAATAGGACAAAAACGGAGTATTTTCCCATGTTAGGTTTTTGTCATTTTATCATATAAACTACGTATCCAAGACCACATAAACAGTGCCTAAGCTACCTGAATGTCACAGCAGTCAACTGTACTTCGATAGCACAATACCATTCATTTACATGTAATGATAGCACAATAAACACAAACAATAAAAAACAAACAATGAAACAAACAAAAAAAACAAATGAAAATAAATAAACGTTATGTTTATGGTATATGACCAATTAAGAGGCAGTCCGTGTAAAAACCGACCACTTGAATTTCTTAAGATTACAGATTTCCTTCAAACTTTCTGTGTGGAAGAAGTCAGTCATAAAATGAACAAAAAACGTTGACTTTGAGATTGTAGTCAGTTTTAAAAAATTTTTCGAAATTATTTTCGGACGCGTTCGAAAACAAGTTAAAACGTTAATTACGCAAGTGATATTTGAGCTTTTTTATATCTCACAGTTCATCTTGCGCTTTTATTCTAACTTCTTGAAACTTACATATTTTATTATTTCCTGCCTAGGCATAAACCTAAACTAAAAATTATGCTGGTCACTTGAAGCAAAGAAAATATTGTGTATTTTTAAAAACGTCTTTCAGACAGTGGATTAAATATTTGTGTTAGTATGCTGGCGGTAAATTATTTTTTCTCAAAAGTGCAACGTGTCTCATTTTTTCTCAAAAGTGCAAAGTGCAAAAGTGCAACGTTTAGTGTCTCTTTCTTATAAGAGATTTATATTTCAACCAGAAAAACTTACTAACTTGTACATGTGTTACTGAAGTACAATAATCAATATGGCCGACTTCTACGATCCATATTTATACTTAACTATCCATACTAATCTATTATGCATATATTAACTGTACATTATCACTAAACACTATATCCCTTTTTTTCTTCTAATTTTTTTATAATTAAAAATGTTAAGTGTATCTAACTGTTAAGTGTGTCTAACTGTTCGCAAAAGACAATGTTTTAGAACAATTATTTTTAACTTCTAATTGATAATCTTAATGTCTAATATATACTGTTTGTACTTATCGTTACGATGCCTCTTCATAAATCAAGTCTCTCTGGAGCTCTTCCTTTTGTACTTCTGGATGAACGTCTTGGTTCAGCAACGACCAACGATTTATCTATCACTTGTTCATTAGTGTCCGGTTCTTTGAAATGTTCCGACTCGTCAATATGTTCATTTCCCGATGGTAAATCTGATTCTTCAAATTTTCTAACGTGTGAAGAATTGCGTTTGTAGCAAACACCTTCACCTGATTTGATTGTCACTTGTGAACCATTCACGTCAACAATCTCGTAAGGATCATGTTCATACATAGTTGTTGTCTTACACGTTTTACGCTGCTGTAGTAGAACTTTATCATTAACTTTGAGGTCAGGATATTTTGCATTCTTCTTGTCATCCGCATATTCCTTTCCTTTCTGTTTGAGAACTGCATCCCTATCACGTACTTCTTCATCACATTTATCAAAAGGAACCAATTCAGGTATCTTTGTGCGAAGACGTCTCTTGAATAACATCTCATCTGGGGCTTTTCCAGTAGTCCCATGAGGTGTTGTACGATACGCTGTTAGGAATTTATTAAGTTCCTCCTCTAAATTTCCTCCTTGCGCATAAGAAATTTTAATTACTTTGTTTAAATTTCTCATCTGTCTTTCGATTTCAGCATTTGCTTGTGGCCATAATGGAGTTATACGGCGATGATAAATTCCATTTTTCTCACAAAACTCCTCAAACTCAGAAGACACAAATTGTGGACCGTTATCAGACGTTAACTCACATGGTAATCCATGAGTAAGAAACATTCGATCTAAAGACTGAACAATCTTTGACGATGTAATAGATTTCAGAATATCTATTTCAATCCATCTACTATAATAATCGATTATTGCTAGAATGTAAATATTATTGTTTATTGGACCAAGTAAATCACAAGCAATTATTTCCCATGGAGATTCTGGTAAACGTGTTCTTACCATTGGTTCTGGACGAGAAGGTAATTGCACCACCTGACATCCATGACATGTACGACATTCTTTTTCTGCCTCCTTATCAATATTTGGCCACCAAACTTTACTTCTTAAACGCTGTTTGGTCTTAACGATTCCTTGATGTCCCTCATGTGCCAAATTCAGGACCTTCTTCTGTAATATCTTCGGAATCACTAGGCGTGTACCACGAATTACTAACTTTCCCAAAACACTAAGTTCTTGTCTGACAGATCTATATGCTACATCTACCGATTCCCATTGATCATCAGTCAATATACAAGATCTAACCTTGGAAAGTTCTGGATCCTTGTCTGACTCTTTCTCCACTTCTTGAATTGTGATGGCATTTGGAACTGCATTCTTTGCCACAAAACGTATATAATCTTCTGCATCATCGGTACTAGGGCTTGTGTTCATGGTCAATCTGGACAGTGCGTCAGCAATATTCTGCGCTCCAGGTCTATACGTGACTGTAAAATCATACGACTGTAAACGTAGTACCCATCTTTGTATCCTGGCTGGTGGCGTTGAATTCTTTGAATAAATGACTTCCAAAGGCTTATGATCAGTGATCAATTCAAACTTACTCCCATAGAGATAAACATGAAATCTTTCGCACGCCCAAACTAAACCGAGAGCCTCTTTCTCAGTCTGGCTATAT